>JAVXUL010106264.1:0-18954 GCA_035590515.1 Trichilia minutiflora
CGGATAATTGAGAAGATGAAATCACTGAGTCGAGGTGCCTGGGGTGGAATACACCTGAGAAGAGAGTACCCTGGGATTACACCTAACCTCCTGTCACGTGTTTTATTGATTGGATTTCCATGTGTTACCTCCGCATTTTTCCCCAAATAATGTATATTTCAAATGTCTTGCTGTATAGATAGTACCTCCAAATCTTGAAACCAAAAATGACTGCCGCCATCTTTAGGTCATGAGTAGGGTAATTCTGCTCATAATTCTTCAGTTGCCTTGATACATAAGTTATTACCTTGCTGAACTGCATCAAGATCCACTCGAGACCAACTCTGAAAACATCGCAATATACCACAAATTCTCTTGACCCTAATGGCAAAGCTAAAATAGGAGTCGTGATCAAACACTCCTTAAGCTTTTCAAAGCTCTTCTTACATGCATCCGACTAGGCAAATCTTATATTCTTCTGTGTTAGGTGACTCAAAGAGGCTGCTATACTAGAGAAATTCTGAACAAATTGCTTATAATATCCCATAAGACTTAAGAAGCTTCTAATCTCAGTAATATTAACTAGGCGTGGCTAACTCTAGATTACTTCAATCTTTTTGCTATTTACACTGATTCCTTTATTGGATATCACATGGCCTGGGAATGCAACCTCAGATAACCAGAACTCACATTTTGAAAACTTAATATAAAGCTTTTGTTCCTTTAACGTCTGTAACACCAAATGAAGGTGTCTCTCATGCTCTTTGATACTTCGAGAATACACCAAAATATCATCAATAAACATAATGATAAATCGATCCAAGAAAGGTTTAAATATCTTATTCATATAATTCATAAATGCAGTTGGTGTATTAATAAGTCCGAAGGACATCACAAAAAACTCATAGTGGCCATAATGTATACGAAAAGCTATTTTCGGGATATCTTCTTTCTTTATGCATAACTGATGATACCCTAAACAAAGGTCTATCTTAGAGAGACACTGAGCTCTCTATAATTGATCAAACAAATTATTTATACGTGGTAACGGGTACTTATTCTTTATGGAGGCTTTATTTAACTGTTTAATATCAATACACAGTCGTAAAGCTCCATCCCTTTTTTTATGAATAGAGCTGGAATACCACATGATAACATGCTTGGTCGTATGAAACCTTTATCAAGTAGATCTTGTAATTGAACTTTTAATTCCTTCAGTTCTATTGGAACTATTCGATAAGAAGAAACTGAAATTGCCTGAGTCTCTAAAGCAACATTTATACCAAATTTAATCTGTTTATCTAGGGGCAACCAGGGTAATTCATTAGAGAATACATCCGAATACTCTCAAACTACAGGGACTAGATGTAGACTTGGAATATTCTTTTCTTAATCAGACACATATGCTAGATATCCCACACACTTCTTTCCGAGCAAACTCAGCATAGACATGACAAATATGAGGTTGTTGGGAATTTTACTCTGATCTCTCTGATATTCATATGAAGACTCTCCCAGTATGTGAAAAGCAACTACCTTTTGATGACAATCCAAAACAGCATGATACCTGAACAACTAGTCTATGCCTAGAATTATTTCGAAATCAATGATCTCAAGCAGAATTAAATTAGCATAATATATATAACCTTCAATAGTAATAGTGCATGCTCTCAAGATTTTAGCAATTACCATAACACTACTCATAGGAGTACATATAATGATTGGGGATTCTAATGTGTCTATAACCCTCCCCAGATGCAATGCAAAGTATGACGAAATGAAAGAATGAGTCGCCCCAAGATTGAACAAAATTCTGGCATGTTGGGATTTCACAAGAAGAATACATGTGATTATGGCATTGGATGCTTGAGCATCCTGAGGGGTCAATGCAAAAACTCTGACTGGATCTCTATTGATTGATGACTGTCCTTTATCCCCTAGTGATTGACTTCTACTCACAAATATCTGATCTCAATCTTTGTCTCTCAAAGGTAGCATAGGTGCTGATGTAGATTGACTGGTTACTAACTATGATTGATTTAAAGGGCAATCTCGTCTCATATGACCTGCTTGTCCATAATGATAAAAAGCACCTGAGCTCTTCAAGTATTACCCAGTATGTGAGCGTCTATAATGTTGGTACGAAGGTATAAAGGATCGTGTCACTGAAACTGAAGATGCAACTTATGAACTGGGACCCTGAACCAATCTCCTAACAAGAGTTTTGCCCTGAGAAGGTCCTCCTTTAGCTGGTGTACTCCTGGTACAAAACTCACCCTTAGATTTGCCCTGATATAACTGGTTAGACTGTTTTAACACATTTGATTTTGGATTCTTTTAAGATTCCTTTTCTACCTGCCTGTCTCGAACCCTCATCTCAAATCTGCAAGCAATATCCAGAACCTGCATGTAGAAAATAGTTTGAATTAGGGATAGAGTGATAAAGGTAGCCCCGAAACCCATTTACAAATCTTTTGACTTTCATCTCTTCGGTAGGAGTATAGCAAGAGAGGCGTGTGAATTGTGTATCGTACTTAGTTACTGACATATTTTTCCCTTGACCTAGATGTTTAAACAATCTGGATCTTGCGTCCTTAAGACTTTGAGAAAGGAAGCAGGTTAGAATTGTAGAACTGAACTCCGCCATTTTAAGGGTGGTCTTGATTCTCCTCTGTTTTGTACGTAGGAAGTATACTATTCATAAGTAATGTCTTGAAGTTGAAAGCCCATAAGCTGCACGGCTTTTGCTGGGAAGCACCTTGAAGCTATACAGATTTTATTAGATTCTGCGAGAAATCCAGTTGGGTTAGAGTCGAGTCTTGTCCCGAGAAATGTAGATAGGTGCATTTTTTTGAAGCCCTGAAGTGTCACTATCATTTCATGCCCCTGGATTGCTGGTGCTGGTACTGAAATCGGAACAGGATTCTGAACAGGGTATGTTTGAGGTTGAACTGGGGGAACTCTAGATTGTTGTTGCTGTTGTCTAGCAATTCAACTATTATTTCCATGGTCCGTTATATACGTTACGTCCTCATTGCAGCAATATTTTTAGCTGGGTCTGTTGCTCTCTTAGCTACTCCCTCTCTTATATCCTCAACTCTTCTTCTGCGAGGACATCTCGGACTCCTAAGTGCAGGTTCTCGAGGCATAGATGAGCCTTGGTCAGGGGCATCACCCTGAGGAGTCCTATTGATATTCAATCGTCTACAAAATTACAAGAAATAGGAAGATTAATCTATTAGAAAACTCTATCAATCTAACAAGATTTTAGAAGGCAACCCTCTAGATTAGATACCGAAGTAGTGCCTTACATACAAGTATCCTGGATATACCATATACAAGACCCTGTCATACTCATGCAGTTATAGACCTTTAGATTATACTATGATACCAACTTTGACATGTCCCAGAATACCTCGAGTATGATTGGTCAGAGACAAGATTTATTTCTTCCCCTTAGCCTTATGCAATTATGCATATTTTGAACACATCTATTAAGACATGTCATATATGTAAACCATGGGACAACCATGGAACTTAACATGAAATAATATAAATACAAATGGATTTTGTTCATTGAAACTTTAGAAAATGGCTGCGTGCCCAAACATACATACATACATACATATATATATATACACACACATATATATATATATATAACATCATAATCTATTACATATATATATGTATACTATTTATAATCCAAAATATTCATGTTCCAATATTGTCAAAATATATATTAAGGTTATAAGCCCATTCAACAATTGACTATGTAAGATGGATCTATAACCCCTATAATTGCATGACAGTATGTCGATCCATTGGCTTGCCCTCCTGAATATCTACTATACATCTGAGTTTACTAATAAACTTGTAAAACTGGCCGAAGAAGAGGGGTAAGTCTGAGGAAGACTTAGTGAGTGGAACGGGAAAACTAATAAAATCGTTATATACATAAAACAAATAAATCAAGAAATGAGCATGGCTAATAATCTGTCTGATGATTCATACAATACATAGGTATAATCATTCACATGAGTAAAATCACATAAATATATAAACATATAAATATATAACATGCACATATCATCTTTGTTTGGTCCATGTCCAGGATTACGCACTTGACCGGATAAAGGGATAGTCATGCCCAAGACGATGCACTTGATAGAGCATACGGACGATCATATTTGGATCCATGGATCAAATCTGTAGCACACGTACACATATGCAACCATATGCAAATCTATAAGTCACACATAAGAGCACAAATCCAACAACCATATTAGGTTTCCTCCTAACCTTTACCCAATTCAATACGTCAGCACTTTCGAAATTTAGCAATCGTGCAACATATAATAACCATAGTCATAATTCCGTCCATAAACATAATATGTATATATACATTATATTTATAACAAACATAAAGAAAACAATTGTTTCACTCACAAGGCTTGCTGTTAAGCGATGGATTCAATTCGTATCAATGAGGACTTGATGGTCACTCTCGCGAAGTATCTATAGCACGATATTATTAATATCGTTAGAATGATCAGAATAAAAATATTTACAGATTAATATGCATAATTGCATAAGACTAAGGGGACAAGTGAATCTTGTCTCTGGCTAATCATACTCTAGGTATTCTAGAGCGTGTCAGTTCTCTAAATAGTTATTGAGTAATATGATTAGTTGTGTATTGAATTTTTGTCTGTGTTCGAAACTTTTATTGAGCCTATTTATAAAAAAATTGTTGATGCTATTGAAGAAAGTAGCTTAAATGAACTAATGTGACTTAATTAGTTGTAATGGATGACAAAACGAGAAGCTGAGTAATGAAATGTGATAAATTGATGTGATAATTGCAAACGAAATGCATATTCTATAAAGGGTTGCCAAGGAAGCTGACAAAGTTAAAGAAATGGGTATTTAAAGAAACATCTTGGGTAACTTAAACAAACGTATGTTTGGATTGGAGGACTTTGAAATATGGATCAGAAATTTAATCTGGATTCTCGTCGCATTTAACCATGGTTGAAAGGTTAGAGTTGTTAGAGAAAAAAATGTAGGGGACAAAATATGCATCCTAACTGTGCCTCAAATCCTTTGGATTGTGCACTTGAAATAACACCCTCCCAGTAGGTATTTGAAATCCATAATTTAACTGACCTTCAATTCATTGGAGGATTTTGTTAATATTACACATGTAGACCTTTTGTACTGTACTGTACACGAAATCTGAACTTAATATTCAAATCCAAATCTGTTCCTCTAAATTCTTGAATCCAAAAGCAACTTTGTAGTATCTAAATTCACAAATCCATATATTAAGTTTTTATCTGCTACTACTATTTTAATTCTGTTGTCTTTCGGTCACCTTGCAGGACAAAATTCATGAAAGGGATCGCTACTCTGATTTCATGTTGGCAATTCTCAGGCATGTTATATGTGACTTGAAATTTTGAGTCGTTTGATTTCTGTTGTTAGGCATGAGTTGCTTATTAAAATTTCATGTTAGTATTGATTGGATAAGAAGAAGAGGGAAAAAACAAAAAAGAAGCGAAAATGTTGGTCACCACATCTCAATGATTAATTTTTCTCAATATTGTATGTTATTTGCAGAGGCATGCTTCCTTCATAAACTAATGTTCAGCTGGTTAGTTCATAAGCTTTGTTCTATTTTCATTTCTGAGTTTCTTGAGCATTAGTTTTAGATTTTGCCTTATAATTTTAATTACCAGTTGATTGTGCCCCTTATAATTTGTAATCTGACAGGTATTAAAGTGCTACAATTGATGCTGATAGATTTTCTCAATATTTTGGTGGCTGCCCAATCATATGTATTCCCGGGTTCACTTGTCCTGTAATACTCTATTACTGTCACTTCTATGTAGCGGAAGTTGATTACAATGTCTGTATTTCTGAAGTTCCTTTACATTGTAATGCTCACCAGGTCTAAGCTTTTTATTTGGAGGATGTACTTTCCATCCTGAAATCTGCAGAAAGTAATCACCTTGATTCTGGTATCTTAAGTGTCACAAATGAGGACCCTGAATTAACAGAAGAAGATAAGAGTGCTTTAGATGAAGCTATCAATTTGGCTTGGTCAAACGATGAGTTTAATATGCTCCTGGATTTGGTTTCTTCGGAAGGAGTCCCAAAGGTTTACAACTACCAGCATGTTTTGACTGGATATATTATCACCACTAATGGTGTTTGCTGGAAAGGGTCGAGTGGGTGATGTTTGCATGCTCCTCTCTCTTGGTGCAGACTGCCAGCTAAATCCTGTTGTTTTTTTTATGAAAAACAGAAAAAAAAATTGAAACTAAGAAATTTTATTCATATTATTCATATTCAATATAACTATCTATACGTATAAAATATAATAAAATAATATAAAATTTATTCAATTTGTAAGATTATATAATTATTTTTTTTTTTTAAAATTAAATAAATCTTATTAGAAGATTTATGTTACTATAACTTATTTTGAATTTCAATATAGGTTTATTATTATTACTTATATCCTAAAAAATAATTTTAATAAAATAATATTAAATTACATACTCATATTTAAATTCTCTCCCATAAATCCAGAGATGGAACTACAGAGCATTACAGTTGATTGAACGAGAAAGCCACTAAGAAGTTGCTCAAATAATTAAAAAATAATGAAAACTGTGCAACCTGACACCATGAAACAATAATTACCTGATAAATATTTACCAAGAGTAAATCCTGAACACATTGATCTTGTTCTTATAGAGCAATTACTAAGAAAAAAATGCATGGATTCTGAAGACAGGGCCATCCTTGTTTTTCTTTCAGGGTGGGAAGATATAAATAAAATCCCGGAGACATTGTTTGCAAACCCATTTTTCAGATATATTTCCAAGTTTATTATAATAACTCTTCATTCTATGGCTCCATCAGTGGAGCAAAAGGTGTTTAAACGAGCACCTCCAGGCTGTCAAAAAACCGTTCTTTCAACCAATATTGCTGAAACTGCTATCACCATTGATGATGTTGTCTATGTTGTAGATAGTGGTCGAAAGAAAGAAAGAAGTTATGATCCTTACAACAATGTATCAACTCTTTAATCTTCCTGGGTGTCCAAAGCAAGTGCAAAACAAAGATAGGGACATGCAGGTCACTGTCAGCCAGGAACTGTTGTCATCTATATTCTAAACTTCAAGCAGCTTCTATGCGAGATTTCCAGGTCCCTGAAATTAAGGGAATGCCAATTGAGGAGCTCTGTATAAAGGTAATATTAGATTCTTCTAACGTAAATGTAGAGATTCTCTTCTCCTTGGAAAAATGAAGGTAATTTAAAACTATAAAATGGCAGTTTGAAAATGGTGTTTTTAAGAAAAAAAACGTGTTTGGTAATAATGGGAATGTGTTCAGTGTTGTTTATGAAAATGAGAGTTTTTTGAGATTATAATAGTAATTAATTTTAACAACACATTTTTTAGAATGGTGGAAGAAAAAGAAGTTGTTTTTCACTTTCTAGTTAAAATTTAGAAAATGATGTTTTTTGTTTTTGAAAATTAATTTTATGAAACATTCAACCAAACATGTTTTTGCTATTTGTTGTGTTTCCAAATATATAGCCAAACAACCTCTCGAGTATTCTCTTTTCTTTGTATAATATATGTTTCAAATTAAACATTATTTTTTGACTGTTTGAAGATAGTGTATTCTCATTTAGCAGGTGAAGTTGCTTGATCCGAGTTCCAAAATTGAAGATTTCTTGCAAAAAACATTGGACTCTCCAGTTTTTGAAGCCATATGTAATGCAATTATTGTCCTTCAAGATATCGGGCCTTTGTCAGATGACGATGACGATAAAATTATTGAACTGGGGGAAAAGCTAGGTTGTCTTTCTGTTCATCCGTTGATGAGCAGGATGCTTTTCTTTGCTGTATTCATGAACTGTCTCTGTCTAGACCCAGCTTTGACATTGGCATATGCTTTTGACTATAGAGATCCATTCTTCCTTCTGAAGTTTCAGTAGTGAACACGAAAAGAGTGGCGAATTGGATGAAGTACAAATTTAATAGAAAAATTAACTTTTTAATAAATAAATGCAGAAATAATGATAGTTATTAAATAGACAAATGAAGTAAAGATGTTAAGTATATATACAGAGATAAAGGTATAATTAATTTTATAGTGGTTTGATTATTAAATTTATGTCAACTTTTTTTAATTGATATTCGTACATATTGAGTATCATTAACTCGGTTAATTTATTCACATCAAGAGAAATCCAGTACAGATTTTTTTTATAAGAGAAAAGTAATCACTATAATCTTATTTTTTTATGTGAAAAAAAATTTACGGTTTAATCTTTTTCTTTTTGATAAGGATGAAGAGTAAATAAACAAATATAATAAAAGCAATAAAAATATACTCTTTTAACAGAGTTGATTTACAATATACTCAGTTTTTTTATTTTCCTTCACTAAAAATGAATGCTAAAAATAAAAACAGAAAGAAATAAATTGTAAAAAGAATAAAACTTGAAAGTAAAGAATGTTCTAAGATTATTCTGGTTATACTAGGTTGTTTACTGCTTTCATTTACAAAATTCTTTAAATTTATACATCGGTTAATTGCTCTCAATAATTCTTTAAAATTATATTAAATTTGTATAGTGAATACTACAAACTACCAGTTATTTTTAAAAAATTGCAAGATATATTGATACTCTTTTAAGTATATCAATACTTAGGTTATTATCTTCCGTAATTTTGTTATTTCTGGGCATAAGTATCGATATATTTCTTGAGAGTATTGATAATTAGATACGTTTTATTCTTAATATCTCTATCTCGATTTTGTGTATCAATATATTACTCTAGGGATATCAATATTCAGATGCGTCTTCAGTGTCTTCATCATATCTTCGTGTATCAATACTTTTCTTGTAAATATTGATACTTGCTTACATATCGCAGCACTATCTTTGTTACTCTTTGATGTATTGGTACTTTTAAGTGGAATATTGATACTTATTTACATTTCTTCATCGTTTTTCTTGATGATTTACTTCATATATCGATATTTTAGTTTTAACATATCAATATTCAACTTATCTTGACATTTTTTGAATCCTACACTTAACTTTTCTCAACACTTGATTATATGTACAATAATATTCAACAAAATTTGCTACATATAAAATTAAATTCAGTCTCAAGTTATCATTCATGCATCAATACAAGAGTTAATCAATTTTTATTATTTTATTTATGCAAAGAAAAATTAATCAAGTTATTCAAAACAATGATTTGAATATTACTTTTGCTGATCATCAAAAACACATTAAGATATCCCTTTCTTGTATTACCAAATGAAAAGAAAAGAGCTGCTGCTCCTAAATTTGAGCTGGCTTATGTGCACAGTGGGCAAAGTGATCAGCTAGCAGTCATAGCAGTTTTTGAATGCTGGAAGAATGCAAAACAAAGTGGCTAAGAGGCATGGTTTTGTTCTCACTACTTAATTTCCTCAGGCGTCATGAATATGCTTTTTGGTATGCGTAAGCAGCTCCACACAGAACTAGTTAGGAATGGGTTTATTCCAGAAAATGTCTCTAGTTGTAGTCAGAATGCACATGTACCAGGCATAATCCATGCAGTCCTCACGGCTGGTTTGTATCCAATGGTGGCAAGTTTGCGCCCACCTCATAAAAATGGAAAACGATTTATAGAGACTGCAAATGGTGCTAAAGTTAGATTGCACCCTCATTCAATTAATTTCAATTTGTCATTTACGAAAAGCAATGATTGTTCATTAATTATTGTGATGAAATAACTTTTGGGAATGGTGGTATGCATGAAAGTAACTGTAGTGTTGTTGGCCTGCTCCCATTGTTGCTGCTTGCAACGGAGATTGTCGTGGCTCCTGCACACGATGAAGAAGATGATGATACAAGCCACTCTGATACTGATGAAGATGATAGTGATGAGGATGCTATGGAGGTGGACAACAAGACAGGCAAACAAACTGGAAATAGTATTTTTTCGTATCCTTGTAAGTCAGTTATAGTTGTGGCAGATCGGTGGCTTTGTTTTGCATCAACAGCTCTTGATGCTGCCCAAATCTACTGCTTGAGCGAGAGAGAGATTATTTGCCGCCACATTATTCAAAGCAAGCACTTATATCCCCTGAGTAGAAGCATTAGAATGTACGCTTAATATGCTATCTTTGATTTGTTTTGTGTGACTTTTCTACAGTCTGATTCTTTGGTTAATATTTTGCAGGTAACAAATCCTCGGAAAGCTTTCCTCCTGTTCTTGAGGCTTCTGTATATGCAGCAACCTGCATTCTATCTTACTGACCTCTCTGATACATGCAACTGAGATCAATGAGTCCATGCCTCCGAGAAGTCAATGTACGATTCAGAATCCAAGTAACTTCCTTAGATCACTTATGAGTCCAAAGACCTTCCATAATTGCCTTGGCATGGATGCATGGTCACAGAAATAGCTAGGATGCCTTCACATAAGGGAACAATAAAAGGATATCAATCATCGAGCCACGTGGCTCAGCAGCCTCCACTGTACTACAAGAATCCTTGACAGTAGGTTCAGGTTCAGGTTTGCATTTGACAGCGAGTCACAGGGGAGATTTATTTTAAGCGGCCACATGAAAATGTGTCAGTAACTAGGGTATATACTAAGCAGATAGATACTATTGTATGCTGTAGAGAAGAAGACCAAATAGAAATGCATACAGCCATAATGCTAGGTAGCTCCAAGAGCTCTAATAATAGCGGAACTTTTATATATAGGTTAACATAGGATTTTTTTTGGGAACACAGGTGAAAGTAAAAATAATAATATAAACAAAACATTTCGATGGGTGTAAATTCAAAACTAAACGAAACTGAAAGGGATCAAAAGCTTATGTTATAGTGTACTTTATTGTTTGAATACGAGGCATTGCTATTTACAAAATTTGTGGAATGTGAAAACTAGAATTTGTCAATAGTGTTATCTTATCTTGGGTTTAAGATTCTTTGAATTTGATAGACTCATTTTTATTGTAACTCGTGACGCTTTTGAAGTATATATGATTATGCAAGTTGTATATAGGAGTACAGAGAAGATTCCAAAGGCTGTATATATAAGATTAAGTCTTGAGTTAGTTAAATGCCAACTTGTCTTAGGGGTTTCTTTGTAATTGTAAAAGAAATGGCTGTTATAACTAATTCTTGATCAACTTGTATATAACAGCGAGCGATAACTACTCAAGGGATATACAATGAGAAGTTCTTGAATTTGTTGGTTTCTGTTTTTTTCCTCTTCTTCTTCGATTAACATTCTTCTGTTTTTCTTTTCTTGTTTTTCACTTGAGCAAGAACGTGTGATTCTAGTTTCTAGTTTTACTGCAATATTCTTTGTGACTTGGTGGTTTGCGAATGATCCAATATCCTCCACAAGTGGTATCAGAGCTTGAAGACCAAGGAGGAACTTTGCAGGAATCTTATGTTGTGAGTCAAGAAAGCTTGCTGCATTACTGCAATGGTGACCACAAAATTCAATATTGAAAAGTTTATTGGTGATAATGATTTCTCTCTGTGAAAGCTGAAAATGAAAGCCTTTCTTGAGCATGAAGGGCTTGATTATGCATTGGAGGATGAAGGATTCAGGGAAGAGGGGAAAGAATTTACAGAGTTTGAACTGAAAGATATTCAAAGAAAGGTTAGAAGTGCTTTAGTTCTTTCACTTTCAGACAAGGTTCTCCAAGCAGTGGCTAAGGAAACTTTTGCTAAGGGAATTTGGCAAAGATTAGAAGAGAGATATCAACAGAAATCAATAGCAATGAGGTTGTATTTGAAGAAGCAAATGTATGCTTTTTACCTTAAAGAAGGAGGGTCAGTGGAAGAGCACCTGAACAAGTTTAACAAATTGATCATAGATCTAGAAATTGTAGATGTTAAAGTGGATGATGAAGACCAAGCTTTGATTATCTTGACTTCTCTCCCAGCTTCTTATGAACATTTCATTGATACATTGATGTATGGAAGGACATCAGTTTCTATGATTGATGTTAAGAATGCATTATGTTCAAAGGAGCTTAACAGGAGGAATTAGCATAAAGGTGGAACTTCTAGTGAAAGTTTAAATGTTAGAGGTAGAACAGAAAGAAGAGAAGACAAGGGAAGAAAGAATCACCGATCCAAATCAAGAAGTAAAGTGTTCAAATGCTTCCACTGTCATAAGGAGGGTCATTTTAAGTGAAATTGTCCAGAAAGGAAGACTCAAAAGAAAGCTGTCACAGCAGGGAAGAAAGAAGACTCAGCCATTGTTACCGAAGAAAACTTCCAGGATGCTTTCCTCTTAACGGCCACTCAAGACATAGTTTTTGTAATCAAAGATTGGATCTTGAATTTTGGTTGTACTTTCTATATGTGTCCAAGTAAGTCCCTCTTCTCAAGTCTTGTCTTTGATGATTTTGAAGGTAATGCTCGGGAATGATATGACCTGTGATGTTAAGGGAATTGGGACTGTTAAATTGAGAATGAGTAGTGGTTCTCTGATAGAACTCCAGGAAGTCAGATTTGTTCCTAATTTAAAGAGGAATTTAGTATCTTTGGGAATGCTAGAAACCGTTGGATGCTCATTCAAGGCAGAGAGTGGTGTTATGAAGGTATGTAAAGGGGATTTAATGTTGATGAAAGCCAATAGAAAGAATAGCTGGAAGGGGATGTTATAACTGGAGATGTCAGTACTGCATCTGGGAGCAATAATGATCTATTGTTGATTTAGCATCGAAGGCTTGGACATTTGTGAGAAAGGAGGCTGCAAGAACTAGTAAAGCAAAGAGTGTTGAAAAATATTGCAGAGGGAAGTCTAAAGTTCTGTGAGTGCTGTGTTTTTGAAAAGTATCACAAAACTAAATTCAGTAAAGGAGTTCACATTTCCATTTCTGTGTTAAAATATATTCATGCTGACCTCTGGGAACCTGCACAAATACCATCATTATGAGGTGTTAAATACCTCTTTTCCTTGACAGATGATTATTCTATAAAGGTGTGAATATACACTCTGAAATCAAAAGATCAGGTGCTAGAGAAATTCAAAGAATGGGTGAACCTGGTGCAGAATCAAAAGGAGAGAAGGTAAAGGTCCTAAGAACAGACAATGGTCTTGAATTTTGCAATACACAATTTGATAAGTTCTGCAATCAAATGGGAATACACAGACATAGAACCGTTACATACACACCACAGCAAAATGGTGTTGCAGAAAGGTTAAATCGAACTTTGCTGGAAATGGTTAAATGTATGTTATTGTGTGCAGGATTGTCTATGGCATTCTGTGAAGTCCCAAATGGCAAAATCCAAGAAGGGGTTGAATTGGATATTTAAAAAAAAATTAAAACAGAGATTAACATGTTCGTGCAATAAATAAAAAAATATGCAATCACACAATTTTATAGTGGTTCGACTACAAGTCTACGTCCACTCTTCTTGATTGAATCCATTCACACTGAGGATCACTATCTCCTTGTTTAACTGGTCAAGTGAAGCCCAAATATAACTCTTTCTTTCAACGGGTGAAGGGCAACCACAAATACAACTTTCTTTGAACGAATGAAGTGTAACCCAATTTATAAATCCTTCTTATCACGGGTGAAGAGAAACCCAAATTTAGTTCAGCAAGAATTAATTATAAAAACTTTGTAAAAGACTATGTGTATCAATATGCTCACTTTCTCTCACTAAAAATTAATTATAGAAGAATAAAACAGAGAGAATAATAGGAATTATAGAGGGTATATTTGATTACTTTTATGAACTAATTTAATGCTTTTTCAATAATATCAACAGTAACCATTGTCCTTCAAAATCAATTGAATTTATATTTACAATAAATAATTTTCAAGGGCTCTTTTGATCTTCATTAATGGCAATAATAAATGCTTCTAAACTAACTGTTACAGACTTGATTTTTGTGAAGGTTTCGATACACGTCTCTAGGGTATCGATACATTTGAGTTACAGAGATTGAAGATATCTATACGTTAACCATTGTATCGGTTCATGTTCACGTAAAAACGATGATGTCCGTCACGAATGTGTTGATGTAAGGCTCAGGGTATCAAAACGTTTGAAAGTTTTTCAAGGGGTGTCGATACGTTTATCCAAGGTATCGATACGTTTAAGTTAATTGTCAGGGTTCCGAAACCTCTTCACATGAACGAACACATCTTCGCTTTCAACGTATTGATATGTTTACCAGAGGTATCGATACATTTGAGTGCAGAGTGAAGGTATCGATACCTTTGAGCCAAGGTTTCGATACTCGGACTCAAAAATGGCACTTTAGCTTAAATGTGTCGATACGTTTAAGTAACAATCGATACGGTTATGCCTTAGTGAGCTTTCTTGACACTTTTGACTTTATTTTTCTAACATGCAAAATGTATGTTTCTTTCCAAAGAGCAAGTGAATTATATTTGTCCATATAAGGATATATAATCATCACATGCATGTATAATTCACATTTGTTATTAATTTTGACATCATCAAAAATAAAAAATATATGATATTTATTATCAAAACAATCTGCCATCAATTTCCTTATTATCATCAACATAACATTTTGCGCCATCAATCTCCCTATTTTATATATATCAACAAAAATCATTTTGGAGGCTATCAATCTCCCCCTTTTTTGATGATGACAAAATATATCTGTATATGTTTCGTTCTCCCCCTTTTTTTCAATCATGCGAAGAAAGGTGACATGCTTGAGCAACCACGAAAAAGATAGATGGATAACACAAGAGTAGTTGCAATAACAAACAAGGAAGAGCAAACAATCAATAAAACAAATTATCATATGCAAATAATAAACATAAATGATAATCATCCAAAAATGAGAAACGTAAATGATAATCATCCGAACATGAAAGATAAACACAAAAGGAACTGTCAAGACAAATCAACTCTCATCATCAGATGAATCAACATGAGCTGGATGAGATGAGGAGCCTGTCCTAAAAGGTGGACGCGTACTCGTAGAAGTAGGACGCGAAGGAGGTGGCTCGAGATGAAAAGATCAAAAATACGAATGAGGTGATGGTTGACGATCGAATGTAGGAGATCGATAGCCCAAAAAGGATCTGGGAAACGCTCCTATAGAAGGTCGTAACCGCTCTACAAATTCAAGCGTCAAATCATCCCGCTATTTCTCCACCATCTTCCCCATGGTATGCATCACCTGAAATGCCTCGTTCATATGAGTGTCAAGTTTTTGCATGACAGTTATGACGATCGACTCAAGAGAAGAAAAATAATCGAGAAGTCGTTCAATCTTGTATTCCAGCGTAGGTGCAGGAAGAGCTAACAGAATTGAGCTACTCGCCTGAGAAGAAGGAGGTGCTGCTAGAGATATCTGTGAAATAGGCGACGGAACACCTGTTGTATCCTGTGTTTGCTCTGTCGAAGGAGGAACAAAAGGAGGTGTAGGTTTCTGCTGCTGCTCTAGTCCAGCACCTGATAGAATGTCACCTTGAGTACTCTCTGTACTAACAACATCATCCACTCTAGTAGGGGGACCACCAATCTGCCTAGGAACCCTTACACCAGGAGCCATCTGCTTATAGTGCATCTTCCTAAGCGTAATCTTACTCAACATGCTCAAGGGAGGTGGTGTCTTGTTGTCCACATCAGCTAATGTGTCAAGGGCTATCTTCCCGATCAAAGTAGAGATCAGATAACCATAATGTAGGTTGTATAGTTGAGATATACTTCGTGTGATGGTTGTAATCACCCAATATGCTAGGTTGGGTCTCTAATGGGTCATGATCCTCTCTATCCACCACATGTCCTCTACTAACATCTCTGTAAACTTTTCAGAACAAACATTCAGATTATGTGTTACTATTAAATGCATGATTCGTTTGTTCAACTGGAGTTTGGATGGTTTGTTCTCGACAGTCTGTATATTCGAGTTTCTAAATATAATCCTACAGGCCTTAAGAAGGTTGAAGGCTGAAGAAATGTAATGGTCTCCTCCTGAAAGCATCTTAAACTACTCAACAACAAACTGCTCATCTACCACAAACTCAAAACCTCTCACCCAAGTGCAAAATTTCATCACCATATTTCTACCAGTATCTGAGTCTTTTATATCAAGATTCGAATAAAATAATCTCACTAACTCCAGATAGTACTCCCCCTTAATCTTCAGAAAAAGTAACCACCCAAAATTGGTAATCTGGTACAAATATGGAAAATACATCTTTTCAAGAAGTTCAAAGTCGATTACCCGATCAGGAGTGACTATACGATGTGCAAACTGAGTCATGAATCGTTCATATTGATCTTGAGATGTGAAGCCCCAAGGATTCAGCTTGGTGGGTATAGTAGATGACGAAGATTTAGGAGCTTTGCGTTTTCTTCGGTCTGACGATGCGAAACCCTCATTCTTGAAGGCATTATGATAGAGAGAGAGTGAGAGAATGATAAGGACGATTTTTGAGATATATATATAGAGATTATAACAGAGAAAGTAATGATGAAAATGACGGTTAATAGAGTTTTGAAAAGCTAATTTAAGAGAGAAGGTTAAAGATGACGGTTTCTTACAATAGTAGAGAGAGAAAAATAAAAGGTTTGAATTTGAAGGAGTAGGGAAGATGAAGGGATTTGGGTTATGAAGATGGAGTGTCATGTCCTAACTCAAAACGACGTAGTATTTGACTTCAAAAGGGCAAATATATCGATACATTTTAAAAGGTATCGATACGTTACGACGTTTCTGTCTCAAGTTCATCATGAAGGTATCAATACGTTTTAAAGAACCCTTGAACGTATCGATACATTGACTTGTAAGACTCAATATCTCCGTCTCGAAGGTGTCGATACCTTTTAGAAAGGTATCGATATGTTAAGTCAAAGTTCCAGCTCGTTTTAAACATTTTGATATGCTAACTGAAATGTGTTGATACACTACTTCGGGTGTCGATATATTTAGGAAAAATCATCAAGCACGTTTAAGAGAATAGTGAACGTGTCGATACGAAGGATGAACATATCGATACGATGATGGAATTTCAAACAAAAATATTCGAACACTCCCCAGTATCCATACACAAGAGCCTTTAACAATAAGTATATTGAACTGAAGTTCAGCAAATTAAATAATACAAACAACAGTATGTTTAATCAACACACATCATACCAAGATTATTCCTTAAATAGCAGAATCGAGTTTTATCTACATGTTTTGTAAAAATATCTGCTAGTTGATTCTCGGTATTAACATACTCAATACAAACATCATTCTTTTGTACATGATCATGGATAAAATGATGTCGTATCTCAATATGCTTAGGGCAGGAATGATGTATGGGATTTTTAGTCAGGTTTACGGCACTTGTATTATCACACATGATGAGAATCCTATCTATATGCATGCCATAATACTACAATTGATGCTTGATCCATAAGAGTTCTACACAACAACTACTCATGGATATATACTCGGCCTTAATGTTGGATAAAGCAATTGAATTTTGCTTCTTACTCACCCATGTGACTAATACATTCCCTAAGAAATGACAAGCATCACTAGTGCTTCTTCTATCAATTTTGCAATCCCCAAAATCAGTATCCGAAAAACTTTTCAGATTAAATAAACCATCAGTGGGATAGAACAATCCTAAGTTAGGTGTGCCTTTAAGACAACGAAAGATTCGTTTCACAGCACTTAAATGTGATTCTTTGGGGTTCGATTGAAAACATGCACAAACATACATATTATATAAAATATCGGGTCTAGATGCAATAAGATATAATAAAGATCCTATCATGCCTCTATAAAGCTTAAGGTCAACACCCGTGCCTTGCTCATCTTTATCTAAAGAGGTGGATGAACTCATAGGTGTATTCACGTGTTTACCATCTAAAAGTTCGAATTTCCTCTAAAGATCATTTATATATTTTGATTGAGAAATGTAAATGCCATCCAAAGTTTGTTTGATTTGTAAACCCAAAAAGAAATTTAATTCTCCCATCATACTCATTTCAAATTTATTTCTCATTAATTTTGAAAATTCTTCACACAATGAATCATTTGTGCTACCGAAAATAATATCATCAACATATACTTGCACAATGAGTATATTATTTTTTTAATTTAATAAAAAGAATTTTGTCAACATTCCTCCTGTCAAAATCATTTTCTAGTAAAAATTTACTAAATCTCTCGTACCAAGCTCTAAAAGCTTCTAGAAGCTTGTTTTAAACCATAGAGAGCTTTAGTCAATTTGTAAATGTGATTTGAAAATTTTTGGTTCTCAAAGTCGGGAGGTTGTTCAATATACACTTCTTCATTTAGAAAACCATTTAGAAAAGCACTCTTTACATCCATTTGAAAAAGCTTAAAGTTTTTAAACCAAGTAAAAGTTAAGAGGATTCATATAGCTTCTAGTCTAGCCACGAGAGCATACATCTCATCATAGTCTATCCCTTTCTCTTGACTATAAGCTTGAGCAACAAGCCTAACTTTATTTCTAACAATGTTTCCATGATCATCTAGCTTATTTTTAAATACCCATTTTGTGCCAATGATGAAATTATCACTAGGACTAGGAACTAAGTCCCAAACTTGGTTCCTTTGAAACTGATTTAGTTCCTCTTGCATTGCCATTATCCATTCCTCATCATTTAATGCGTCATCTACTTTGTTTGGCTCTAAGTGAAACACAAATGCAAGGGTTTGCATTTTTTTAAGATTTTGAGGAATGTCTCTAGATGCTCTCCTAGTTTTAATACCTTGAGAGAGATTATCAATGATCAACTCTCTAGGATGATGAGATGCATACTTTCAAACTTTTGAAAGTTTCCTAGAATGAGTCTCTATATGCTTTTCATGGTTCTCACTAGGATTCTCACTTAGTCTCAAGTTATTCAACTTATTTGTCACATCTATTTCATCACTCTTCTCTTTA
>JAVXUL010106284.1:0-18952 GCA_035590515.1 Trichilia minutiflora
GCAGGATTGTGTTCTTTAATCAGAGGAACTACAGTGGGCTGAGCAAGTGGCTGAGCATAGAAGAAGTCTATTTCAAGGTTCATGGCTTGGTGATAGAGCTTTTCTATGATGTCTAGTTCTTCGCCTGTCAAAGAGACACTAAGTTTATCCAGCAAGTTTTCAGTTTGCAGAGCCGATGCCTAAATTGAAAGAATACAATAGTTGAGCTAACAGAGTAAAAGGCCATTTATGTAACGAATTTTTCTCAAAAGACTGCAACTAGCAAAACACAATCAGTTTCGTAACTATAGCAAAATGAGTTTACTACTCAAATATAGATGTACCTGAAAATTTTCAGAAGAATTCAATCCACTTCTTGTAAGGATGGTCTCCTTCATTAGGATTTAGGAGGACCTCAAATTCCTTACCAAGGAAAGCATAAAGCCTCATACAAGGCAACATAGCAGCCAATGTGTAAGCTGCAACTTTTGTTTTCTCAAATGGGGTGGCAAGTTTTCCGGGAGCTTTTATGCCTTCAACTTTCCCAGAGGCTGTCGCCAACAAATACTCTGTATACTTTACTGTTGCAGAGTTAATAGTTACTTTGGCAAGGTCTACACCCCCCTCCTGCATAACTCAACACATTCATTCCATGAGGGTTGCATGTTAGGAATGAAATTTATTTGCATACAAGTAATTATAGCCACAAGTACATGGCATTCAGGAGAAAAATTTCCTCTTTTTAGAGGAAATCTACAATCTTCTTTAATCCCAGAGAGAGAGAGAGAGGGGATATTATTCCCAGTGGGTTGGGCAAGGTATCACTTAAATAAGAATTGCACATTTCTTTTGAAGTAAACTATCAAAAACAGAAACATCCAAAAACCTACATCTCATATGTCTGAAAAATAAAAAGGTAACAATCCAATAAAATCAACATCATGCAATGCGATCACGGTTTAAGCATTTGTAACCAACATGCACATGGCATCACCCTCTAAGAAGACAGTGAATAATTATCTATTTATCAAACCCAACTTAATATATAGTTATTTTTAGGCAAGTTAAAATTTCACTAAGTTACAAGACAGAGTCAGACATATGATCTTCAAGATTGAATTCGGTTGGTGACTTAAATTTTATAGAGCACCATTCCATATTACCTGTACAAATGAATCATGCATTTTCAACTCCTCCAAAACACTCTTCCTCAATTCAGAGATTGACAGCTTTGCATCATCATCATCTGCGCACTTTTCTGCCATTTCATACCTAACATAAACCAAACCCCTTAACTCTAAATAAAACTGGAAGAGAGAAACAAATATATTTTACTTAATACTTACATTATATGCTGATACAAAATTTAGAAACTGAAACTCATCAAAATATAAATCAATTAAGTGGATTATTCCCCATGAAATTCAGTCTAGCTTTCATAAATCACAAGGAATGATAAAAACTTGATTTTTTTTCCTCTTACCAATTTTCTTCAACATCAAATAGTGCTTTAAAAGTATATACATGCAGATCCTACAATGGGAACAAAACCCTAACTCTACGCTGGTAAAAAGAAGAAGCAAGATATCTTTTCCCCAAACAAAAAATTATATTTAAAGCCAATAACATTACATTTCCCATCCCAGCAATAACTAAACAAACACTTGGCAGGCACTATCTGGTGCAAAACCTCATAAACCATACTTATAATCTAGCTTTCCTATCATTTTACTAAAATTCTATTAAAATCCCACAGACATTCAAAGGGCAAACTTCTTAGATGGACAGCTACACTCTCACAACATCTTCCCCTCAATCTATTTGTATTTCTCTTCTGAGCCAAAAAGAGAAGACAATAAAAAGAAAAAGGGAAAACTGAACTAAATTCACAATAATGATACCTATACTTAAGCATTCAACTAAATTGACGCTAATGATACCTATACTTAAGCATTCCAAGTGTAAGAACTTCACAAACTCAACTCATTACCAGTCCTCACACTCTATATTGTTTCATCAAGGAATCCTTTATATAAAGTCGGTAACAGCTACACAATAAATATCAAACATTTTGGATCTTTCTTTTATTTTTTCCACTTCTTTCACAGGAAACAGAACGAAAATATTCTTCTATTCTTTTACCACATTCTAATCACTACACAATCTCAATCTTAAATTCTTAAATTTCGCAAATTTCTCATGTTTTTCCCTGGTAGTAAAATATCTAACATCTTTTATTTGCTTGTAACATTTTATCGACTGTCAAAATATCCAAGATAACAAAAATTCAGCATGCTCATTTTATTTCTTTTCCTAGAACTTCAAACACCCAAACACGCAATCTAAACCTTAAATTCTCAAATTTTCTCCCACTTTCCCGCATTTCTCAACAACCAAATAAGCTTAGTAGCTTACAGCCTTACACTAGACAAAACAAATAAATTCCAATAGCCCACTTATGCTTGAGCAAAAGCTCCGAGAAAATGAACATCTTGGGCGATGTAATGGCTGAAAGTATCAGGCTTTAGATTCCCAGAAGCCAAACAGACGGTAAACGGAGTGTACATAGCAAAGAAAGATTCTTTCTTCGACTTGATCCAGAACCTTCTCCCCGGTCCCTCCTCCTCTGTGTTCGTCGATTTTGGAGGAATCGCCGCCATGGATAGTCACAATCTTTTAGTTGTCAAAGAAAGCGAGCTGACTCGGAAGGATCGGGATTCGTTGAAAGTCATGAGTCGGAAGGAGTTGGAATAACAGAAAAGATTAGACAGTAATGGGGTTCTGACTGGGTTTGCGAAAAGAAAGCGCATCAAGAAAGAGAAACAAAGAGAGAGGATGGGAAGAAGAGTGCTGGTTTTGTTGAGTGCTCGTGTGAGTTGGAAATAATCTTTTTGTTTTTCTGTTTTTGTTTCTTGGTTGTAGTTGGATGTGAGAAGGGAGGGAAAATTTGCAGTCATTTATGGGCCTCCATTTTTGGGTTTTAATTTTGGGCCTTACAACTTTATCCAATTTCAAATTCCATTTTATGTTATACAAAAGAATATTACAAATAATAATATCAACATTTCTGGAATGAAACAATGTAACCCAACACAAAAATGGCTCTCATTTGAAGTAAACTTGCCAATAGATGGCCATCCTATATTGCAAGCAAGAGAGAGGAAAAAGATTTATAAGAATCAGAGACAACACAAATTAAAATTGCAATTAGGAACAGCAATCACCACAGTATCAGAAATAATTGTTTGTCAACAACACAGACAATTCCCAGCATAGATCAGGTCTTGAGTTCACTAATGGCGACGTTATATTGGTTGATATGACACTTTCTTTTCCCCGGGAGGGGGAGAACATCTGGATCCTATGAATACCAACAAAAACAGAATAGTGGAGAAGAACAAATGAAACACAGGATATCTCCCGCTAAGCAACAAATAAAATATAGAAAATATCTATAATTTATACAAAATATTGAGATCCTTAAAAGCTTTTTAGATATAAAGGAATTATCTAGGCATGTCACCGTTGCATGAACAGTGTATAATATGCTTATCATGACAAGATTCTAAAGATATGAATGAGATTATGGCTTCGTTCACAATTATGATGCTTGGAAAACAAAGCTTAAAAAGGGTTTTGGTTATACCAATTTTAGGGTATCTCAATACCAAACAAAGCTATAATATCACCATGCTTAAAAAATCCAACTGTGACGACTTATTCATTTTAATTCATTTCCTTTCTGGGAAATCTAAGGAAACTTACACAGGATGAACAATACGCCATGAAAATCAGACAACCAAATCAAACATTCATTCCATGAGTGTTATGTGTTACGAGAGAAATTTATTTGGGTGCAAACAATAATTAAGCAAACACGTGTTATGCACTCTCTGGTTCCTCACAGACATTCAAAGAGCAAACTTGTTAGGTGGACGGCGAACCTTTCACAAATATCTTGTCTCACTCGATTTGTATTTCTCTTCCGAGCCAAACAGAGAGGAAAATGAAAAGAGAAATAGAAGACTTAACTAAATTCACACTAAGGGTAGTTTTAATTAAGCATTCCAACTGTAAGAATTTCACAAACACGCACAGCTCGTTTAATTTCATGCAAGTCCTTGCACCGTCTATTGTTTCACCAAGGAATCCATTATATTAAAGTCAGTAACTGCTATGCAATAAATAAATATGCACCAACCGTGGGATATCTTTGCTTTCTCTGTAATGGAATCTGTTCATGAATACAGAAAAAATTAGTACCAAAGTCACTGCTGTTAGAGAGATAGGAATGGAGAAAAAAAATTTTAGTTCCATCTTCGAGGAGCGGAAGATATCTGGTCGATGAAACTCTGGTAACCAAATGACAACATGAAGAAGATAAAACGTTGTGAATACTCTCCATCTGGAGTTGATTTTTAGTAATTTTATGGATTCATATCATGTGACACATACCGATTGAGCCTTTTTAGGCAGTTCTTCCCAGCTTTATTAGCGCGCAACAAAATGAAAGGTTGAAAAAGAAGAAATGAAGCGTCAATATAATATATTTTTAATCATAAGCAGAGAAATATTATGTTGATATTAGATAAAGCTGGTTAGGTTTAATATATGCTTCAGAAAATTTATAAATTAATTGCTTGCTCGAGCTGGTTCTCCCTGGAAGCAAGAGAAGGCCAAAAATGATGGACAAAATATTTATATATTTAGATGGCAAGCTCCTCCCAGGACTGCTAATTAATTAATGGCCAAATAACAAGATAAGAGCTAATTACATGACGCACTATTTAACCCATATTGAAGACAGCATAAATATATATGAACATATGAAACTTGTTGTGCAACAAAAGGCATTTGAGGTTACAAAATCTGCAAATACTTCTTCGATCACACTTTGTTCAGAATGTACATAGTTAATACTACATTTCCCATGTAATGAGCTTGTGTAGACAACCAAACCGCTATTGGCAAATAATTTCAGATATCCAGCTTCACAGTTACATTCTAGGATAAATATTTAAATGGAGACCTTTATCCATGTGAAGGGTGAACATGGTTTGATAAGTAGCTTCCTTAGCTCATCCACAAGTTCAAATTTGAAGAATTTGAGAAGAACAGCAGCTAAGATTTATATTTGCCTATATGCAAATTCCTTCCCAAGGCAAATACGAGGGCCAGCCTAAATATTATAGATCATGAAGAAATGATGAATATACCATAAGTAGAGTCAACAAGTAAATTTTGAGGAAAAAATTTTCACTGACCTGAAATGCAGCAAACTTAAAAAGGACTTTCTGGTTGAAAAACACCATCAGCAAGCCATCTTTCAGGGCGGAATTCCTCTGCATCTTCTCCCCAAATGTATGTCTTCCTACCCATGGCATAGGCCATGTAGTTTACGCCATCTCCTTTCTTTACCATGAACCCATCGGGGAGAATATCATCCTCTTCTGCATTTTTCCCATCCTAGTATGAATTTTAATCAGGGTCATTCTTGAAGCAAGAGTAATATTTCTTCTTTATACAGGCCATAAATGTAATATTAAACAGTTTCATGAGCTAATGGATATGTTGAATTGGATGCGAATAGATAGAACCAAGTCCATGAACTTCAGCGGTTATTTATGTTACTGGTTGCTTCCAAGAGTTATCATAAACTAACTACAAAACAGAATTTTACCTTTTTTATGCAAACCTTTAACTTTCTAAATTTAAAGACTCCATAAAAAATTGTGTATGAAAAGAAAATTTTCTGTGGATTAACAAAGAAATCCCCAATGTACTGGAATCCACTAGCTCTTTTAGACTATGAGAACCCACACAATTTAGAGCATGTGCGCATATGTGTGTCTTTTTCCGAGTTGATCAATGAGAAAATTATTAAGAGACGGAGGGAACTGAGATTCATGCATGATATAGTGAAAATACAGATTCTTACATGAAATAATTATATCTATTCTGAGAAAAGAATAAATGAAGTTAAAGTATATATTTTCATGAAATTCCATATTTCCATAACATTAAAAAGAAAATAGTAGGGCCATTGTGGGCACTGTGGCAGCAACAGGTAATGCCCCAAACCCCCTTACATCTCCATTTTGTAACTAGTGGTGATTGAAGGATTTTAGATTCCATTGAAAGAAAACAGTGTGTTAACGAGGACAAGAGAAATTACCACAGGAACAGCAGGATAGAGTCTCAGAGTTTCAGTTAGAGTGGTATGAAGATACTGCATCTTGTCTAAGGCTGCTTCAGTCATTAACTTCGTAAATTCATCAGCAGATATGTTGTCCTGAGCTTCAGTTGTTTCTTTCACTTCCTTCGCAACCTGCTCTTGAACGGAAGGATGTTTACAGAGCATGTAAAAGAACCAGGTAAGTGTGTTTGCAGTTGTGTCTTTACCGGCTATGATAAAATTGAGAGTGATATCTCTCAAATATTTGTCAGTCATGTTTTCTGGGTCCTTCTCACTCTCCAACAAAAACCTTGACAGTATATCTTCTTTTCCACTCCGCTCACCAGAAAAATTTCAAAAATTATGAGCTGATATAGAAAAGTGAATCACTATTTAAGAAAAATTTACTCACATCAAGCTTTTTATTTTTCATTTGTTCCTTCTTGCAACGAATCAGTTCAAAAATGAAATTATCAATGACTTTGATCTTTCGCTTTAGCGAGGCTTCCAAACCAATATTAAGAAACCTTTTGATTTTCCAGAACTGATCAACATATCGCCAGTACACAATAAAGTTGGAGTCGTCAAAGGCCTTGGTGAATAGATTTCCAAACTCATCCGAACCAGATAGAGAATTTAACTCAACTAAAAATCCCACATTAAATAATGAATCTAGAGTTGACTTCATCAATGCATCCTGCAAAGAGGTAAGATTAAAATCCAATGGTAAGTTATATGATCTAAAACTCTTAAAGCAGGCGTGGAATCAAATTGAGAAAAACCGAATTTCAAGATCCTCTAGGATGACATACTTCCGCACATGTCATTTCTTTTCCTCTTATCAAGAATTGGAGCGAGAAAATCAGTGTTAGCTGCTTTAGGGTATGTTTTCTCAAGCTTGACAATGACAAAATTTCTTAGTTTCTTAGTAGTCATTGGTGCTTTGTCTAGGCACTATAATAATGGTTTCTTCAATTTTCTTGAAGTGGAACAGTTGCAAAACATCAGAAACTTTGTTCACAGCTGTCTATTTGACATTACTCTTTTGAAGTCACACAATCAACTATTAACATGCATTAAAATTTTCTGTTGTAGTATAATCAGAGACCTGCATATCTATAGCCTGCTTTGCTGCAACCGCAACAGAAAGTTTCAAAGTTAATTTTGCAGCATTAGCTCGGAAAACAGCAGAACTGAAATCTCTTGAGACTTTTGTTGAGAACTCATAACTTGCAAGCTTCCTTTGGTGGCGTCACTTTTCTCCATCCACTGCAAATATCCCATCACCAAAGAGATCTTGCATAATATCGCAGTTATAATCACCCTGCAACATCACAGTACCCAAATTTCATTATCAGCTGACTTATAAAGTCTTTTTTCATTTTCATGACAAGGGAGAAATTTACAGTGAGCTCATGAAAGTTGATTACCTTTCTGTAATTAGAGAAAGTTAGTTCTGAGTATATATTCAATATTAACTGGATCTGCAGTGAAAATTTCACTATACGATGGGGCAACTAGACGAAAAGTACGATACTTCTTAGCAACTGATGTTTGGTAATCAAAAAGTCTATTGAAGTTTATGAGCAGATTAAACATTGGGCCCGCAACTGGAGGCCGTTGATCCTGGAAGATTATTTCTTTGATGTAAAACAACAAATTTTTGAACGCGAAGAACACCACAAGAAAAACTAGAATTTCAAAAAGGGAAACAAAAGAAGCTGAAACAAAGAATCGCGCGAGCAAAAAAATCATGGCGGAACCAAAAAGGAGAACACCCATAATTCTACTTATGATTGAAAAGCTGATTTTGAACAAGAGTTATAGGGTTTAATTTGATTATAGACAGTATAACAATATCTTGTGTAAGAATCATTCATATCTAGTAGCAGACAAGAAGAAAATTCCATATACCTGAGATATTCTCATTGGGATCATCTTTAAATCAAAGTTTCAGGCATTTGGATTATCTGAAAGGTATTTATAGGCAGCATTGAGCTTCAAATGACGTTTGATTCTTTGTTATATTCTATTGGTTATCTTTTGAAATGTCATAGTGTTCAACAGAATAAACATTTGATATTAAAAAAGAATTATTTACAATTAAACGATTTTCACTTGTAACAGATCTACCTGAAAACAGTAATAAATCTTATAATTGGCATTTGAAAGATAATACAAAGGTGATTTAGTATATAAAGAATGATATCTTCTGCATTTGCTCAATAAAGTTGTTGTCTCCAATGTTACTAAGCACATCCGAACCTCATCTCTTTCTTGTGTCAATTTGGCAACTTTATTTGAGGCGGCAGCTTTTTCAACAGCACCATCTGTTATTTTATCCTTATGGAGTCTCAACATATACCCACACTGATAAAGTAATTAGAAAAGATTAGGATCCATGTGTGAAGACACAAAAAGTAAATTGAGGTCAGGAAACTTACCCTGTGCATTCACCTGAGAAGAAAATTCACCACCTCATCTATATCCTTTTTTCCATCCTCCAAGACCTATCAGGTCTAACAGATATAACTTCATCATTTATAGAGGGAAGGAGATGTTCACAAAATTTTCTCTTCATCTTCGCAATATCCACTAAATCCAGATCAGGAATTTCTTCCTCTGCGGAATCAGGAACATTAAGATTGCTAGTCCCAAATGCACTGCTGCCAGGAGTCTTTGACCCTGAAGCTGTTACAATTGTCTGGTCAGAAATGTGAGGAGTGTAATCATGGATTCTGGGTTTTTTATTCTTCCTAGTTTTGTCTCCCCCCAACTAACATTTAACACACACACACCTCGACCTTGCGCTTCCCATTACTCTTGGAAAGATTTTTTGCCGATAGGGGCATGGTCTTGGAGATTTGAGGTGGTTCTTTGAAACTAATCCCAGTTAGTTTCTTAGCCAGAGGTCTTTTTACTGGAGACGGGGGCAGAGATTCAGCGAAAACCCTGACCTGGACAATTAAAGGCTACTTATCCTAAAGGCTGCTTATTAAACTGACCTGAGGGCCAAGAAGAATACTTCAAAGCATTATTGACAAATGGGCTGGATCTTTATCAATGTATCATCCTACCTTAATGAGATCAAAAAGTTTAAGTCTAACAAAAATAAGTTAGCTCAACCCTGACCTTTAGGTCAGGACTACTAAATAACTCTTAAGGAGAAAAAGCTTATTATAAAGCACAGTTATTTAAATTTAGAGATGTCAGCATTAACCTCAAGCGAAAGCTAGAATTAATGCCAAACTTGAGGCTGGCTAGCCAATGATTAAAGTTCACTAAAGACAAGAATGGGATGGTGGAAGAGGACAAATGGTGACCCTTAGGATTATGTGCTAACCCTTAAAACTGCATGCCCCACTAAGGATTATGTGGGTCCATTGCATGTTAATCCACCAGTTACATGTTATACACTAAGGTAATGCGGTGTAAAACTGTGATTAATGGATAATCTTCAAAAATTACATGTAAACCTCCTGATAATTCATTTCCTAATCACATTTTATAAAGACCCGATATGACAGACACTAGAGAGAGCATTCACAACGACAAAAACCACATTAAATCAGCTATGCAAAGTAATGCAAACTCTCAAATTCTAAAAACTTTCTGCAAATTTACTCTATCTAAAAATTCTCTAAGTTAATTTACTCTTTCTCTCTAAAAACTCTCTAAGCTAACCTAAGCATCAAAGGATCTTCGTCGGACAGCCAGCTTTTCTTAGATCTTTCCTTATGATTTGCAGGTTATAGCAGCTAATCAACAGCAAAACCTCAACAGTCTAGTACCAGGAATCCCCAACTCAGATTCTGTGTATCAACAGTTGTAAATATCAGCTGGAATAACAAATAATACTGTATGGTAACAAGACAAAAATTCCCAATTGTACCCTGTGCTTCTATTGTAAAATTGCAACTAGAAAAACAGTTTTACCTTCATCATATATATGATCTCTGAACTTTGTGCCTCCATTTACCTTATGCCCTCAAAGAGGATTGAGCAGACTCCAAATTATAGTATATCCCTGTAAGATTCTTCTGGCAAGAAACTCCTAGTATGTATACGCTTAAAAGTTCACGAAAAGGGTTGAGAACCTTTCACAGAAATTGACGGTTCCCAGTGCCAGAAAATAAGCCAGAATTCGCTAATTGATCAGCAACATCATGACAAAATCTGAGACTCCATTAATAGCTCTCTTATATATAACATTCAATCTTCATTCTTAATCATTTTACTTAATTGATTCAATAACAATACTAGCTCATCATCCCGACCTCAGGCAACCTTTTCACAGAAAATTCATGAACAACCCCATCCACTTCAGCCATGCTACAGCCAGCGACTTCCTTTGTAATTCCTCTTTCTTTCATTAAGGTTCTAATTTCTTCACGTCATCAAATCTACTAGCCTTGGCATATATACCATACAAGATAAAAAGCATGGTTCAGCGGATCCAAATTGATCAAGTATTGGGTTACCCCCTTTCTCTTAAGTCCACATTCACATGCATTTGACAGCCTCCAAGCAATGCACCCCATACAGATGCATCTGGCTCCATTGACATGCTGTTTATAAGCCCTTTTGCCTCAACAAAAGGCCCAGCTCGGCTAAGAATGTCAACCATGCAGGCACAATGATAGACCTGTGTTTCAGTCAAGTATACACGTTTCATCATGTCAAAACACCAGCTATATCCTTACACTAAACAAGAATAGGCACAAACAGATAAAACAACAGATGTCACATGGTTCAGTTTTACCCTTTCTTCTTGCATCTCTCAAAAAAAAATATTTGAAGCGTACTTACCATACCCATGAAGTGCAAACACTGAAATCATTGCTGTCCATGTCAATGCATCCTTCATAGGCATTTCCTTAAAGACTGCACGAGCTCTTTTCACACAACCACTTTTACTATACATATCAGCCAATGCTGTGCCTATAACCACATCACATACAAGTCCACTTCTTCTCGAGTAACTATGCATCCATGTTCCGTGATCCATAGCACCTAGATAAGCACAAGCCGAAAGTAAATTCGCAATGGTAATCTTATCTGGTCTAACCATGTTATCATCACTTAAATTTTGCATTTCTTGGAAATTTTCTAAAGCCTCTCCTGCCCTACCCCCTTGAACAAACCGTGTTATAATCAATTCCAAGAAAAAATATTCCTCTTCTTCATCCTCCTGAATAAATCTAATGCCACATCAAGATCGCCACTTCTCAAATACCCAATAATCATTGCATTTCAAGACACCACATCTCTATTCAACATTTTGTCAAACAATATCCTTGCACTACTCAAAAACCCAAAAGCCATGTACAATCTTATCATAGAGTTTTGCAGAAAAATATCGATATGAACTCCAAATTTGATGGCCACTCCATAAATGCTACATCCTACACGACCATCGAGTGTCCTATTACATTCCTTCAAAAGAAAGGAAAAGTCAGGCAATCCGGCATAATGTCGCTGCCAAGCATTCGCTTGTACAATTTTAAGGATTTATCCAAATGGGTATCATCCGTTTCACTGGTTTTACACGCAAATCCTCTGATCATGATGTTTATATATATAAAGATTAGGCTTCCCTTTGAGACGAAAACCACTGATGGCGTAACTAAGAGAGCCAGATTCTGATAAGGCGCATGACTGCTTGTCGTTTTTGTGTAGACTTGGAGATGTTATGCCTTGGGTATGTATTTATTAACTGGCTCATGTTCTTGCGTTTTTCGATTGCGTTTCTGAGAATAAACATAACGGATTTATCGTTAGAAGTTGAAATTTCGGCGGGAGAATTCAACAACCAATATATAAGACACGGAAATTTATTGGACATTGACGCTACTAATTGTAATGAATCATGAGGAGCTCAAATAGTAAACTTTAGAGACTGATGAGTCAATAAACTGAAATTTAATGTAAGAGCAGATTAGACACGTCGAGTAAGCGTTCGCAGGTGCAGACGAACGAAAGCTCTGGTGGCACCAACCGTGCATATATATGTAACTAAGCGAATGCTTTGATTTTTTCTATTTTTTTTCTTTTGTCTATCGATCAATATTTAGTGCAAATAAATAAAACTATTTTCATAAGCAAAAATATTTAAAAAGTCTTCTGACTAAAAAGACAAAAACAAAATGATTTTAACAAAGAGCAAATATTTTCTTATATCAAAAACTTATTACAAGGATTATTTAAAGAGTCTCTGTCCTCTATTCTTTAAATCCAGATCCTCCTACTAACATTTTGTATCAAAACAAAAATTATTGAAATGAAAATTTTGCTCAACTATTACATTGGAATTAAATAAAAAAATAAAATCTTTTGACAACATTGTGTTCACCTGAATATTTTTAGTTATTTTTTTTATAAAAGAACAGGTACAAACCTAATATTCCATGATCAATAGGGGGAAAAAATAATCTTTGTAATTTCTTGTACAAAAAAAGTCTGTTACAGTGGAGAGAATCGGACATTTAATTCAAGAAAAAGGAAAAGATCTGTTACAGTAGAGATACAGAACCCGGATTCAGAGCCCTTAAAGAAAACCTTGCACTCCGTATCCTGCTCTTGTTTCACTATAGATGGCAAGTGCTTCTTCCATGACTTGAGCTTGAGCCAACATCTGAGCTCTCTTTTTCCCAGATGGATGGGTAGAAAGATAGTCTCTCAGTTTTGAATCACCACCAATTTGCCCCAACTTCTCGTAAACTTTTGGTGCCACACGAGGATCATAGCCAGCAGAAGCAAGCAAAAGTAGCCCTATGTAATCTGCTTCCATTTCCATCCTATCAAATAAGAAAGGTCAGTGCAGGAAGACATTAGGTTTTCCTTTAGTTTAATACATGCATTCCAGTTTACAGACTACAAAACTGGGGATACATCAATTTCAGGACACAGTATATAAGAATTAAGAAAGTACATCACAAGGTACCAAAAGAACAGCAGATGGCAAACGATGATGATGACACAGTTCTTAATGTGCATTGCTATTTGGAGAACTAAATTAACAGGATGTTAAAAATTTACAAAATGTTGAATCAATGGCTAAGCAATAATGTCAAAAGCACCTTCACAAGCAGCAAGATTTTTCAAACAGAGGGAGATTCCTCACCCAGCAGTCAATCTGACCTGAGGTAGTATGTCTAAATTGGACCTACTGGACTGCACAGAATATAATGTTGGACTAAAACTGCAGGTTTTACAGTTAACATGCCAAAGCAAATCAGGTCCAATAATGAGTACTCAGCGCAGATCAGATGAGTTCATATACAGAGAAACCCTTACAAGATCCTTTATCTATAAACTGCAGAATCCTAAACTCTTAAAAGCTACCCGAGAAATAATTCTCCCAGCTTCAATCTAAACATATACTCGTACACCTTTCAAAAGCTTGTAATCCTTTCCATAGACATGAACCATAAAAATCCCAAGAACAAAAAGAGGATAATTCCCAAAAGATCCTTCCACTGATGCAAACCAGAGCTATTTAAGACCAAAGGACTGGCCCCAGATGTGATAAGTTATGATGTCTAACTGCACTTGCTGTATGAGAAACTCAGTAAACTCAGTTCACAATCTTAAAGCATCCTAAGTTTTAAAACCCTTTTTTATCTTTTAATGGTTTCTAGTTTCTGATAGCCAAAAGCACTGGATCAGATGGTAACATTTGAAAAATTCTTTGCCATGAGAAATGAGTGAATCAAAAGAGCATCAGTAATAATCAACGAGGTCCCACACAGCCATTTCCTCAACAAGATTGATAGTGTTCAATAGTAGATAGTCCAAGCATAATAGTAACTTTTAGAAAAATATCATGGCATCAAAACAAGAAATAAAAGAAAAAAATTGTACACAGATGGTAGTGCAAGCCCCAACAGGTTTTTGAGAGAACAAACCCAAGAAACATACTTGCGGGAGAAAGGAAGCCTCAAGAAAAGAGTTGACATTGTGTTGACAACATCAGGCATAACAAACTGATAAAGAATCAGTTGTAGTATGGCAAACCACAGATTCTTTGTAAGCCCTTCTGCTGCATGTCGAGCCACAGCATGTCCAACCTGATAAGAAAATCAACCACAAAATCATGTTAAAAAAATATGAAAAAAATAAGCATAAACCTTCAATGTATCCCTATCAATCTAATATAAAAGCAAGATTTATACCTCATGGCCGATAATGGTTGCTATCTCTGCATCAGTTCTAAAATGTTCCAGTAACCCTGTAAATACTACAATCTTTCCACCAGGTAAGCAAAAAGCATTAACAACAGGCTCATCCACCACCAAGACCTCCCAATTTAATCCATCCAAATGAGAAGTTGTTGGTCGTAACCCTTTCTCCTTACCCTTCTTCCTGCTCTGTTGAACCCATGTATCATCAAGAATTTCATCATCTTTATGCCATTTCGTCTCAATCATCCCTTCACCACTATCCGACAATGCCAGCAACGTATCATGAGCTTTCCTGTCATAAGCCGGGCCAGTCTCACTAGACGCATACCCCAAGTCACTCCAAACAGTCTCATGCTTCAACCCTCTTTGTAATGCCTCAATTACATCTTTCGCTATCAATCTAACCCTCACGCTAACATGGTGTATTGCAGGCAATGTTTTTCCCTTAAAAGCTGCTTTCATTTGTTCAAACTGCGCCTCTCCAATTTGTTTCTCCGCAGCTTTTGATAAAAGCACAAAATGTTTTCGATTAGTATACGGAACAGTCTCTAAATTCCCAAAATACAAAGTAATCAAAACTCCAGTACCCACAAAAACAACAATCACCACATTCCTTGGATTCTTTAACCATTTTTTTGGCCCTCGCGGTCTAAAATGTTGTACTTGGTCACGATTTACATAGTAATATCTCCTAGTAATATTAAAATTCGAATTACAACAACTTTTTCTCATGCCAGCCGAAAACCCAAATCTTTGAGCAATACAAGAATATGAATAAGACCCAGAGGAAAACTTAGCTGCATTTTCAGACCCATTTGTGTAAATTTTTGAACAAGATTCTCTGACCGTAGCTTTCGGTAGAATCTTTGAAGAAAGATTGCGAAAGACATCGAGTGCGGCTTTTGTTCTCTTATAAGATGCCATGCTTGCGATGGTTCAGAACCATTCAAGAAAAATATAAGGATTGCAGCAACCTAACTGGAAATTAGGAGAATCAATTAATCCTAAGAATGAAGCAAGGGAACAGCTGTAGAAGATTGTAGACTGTCTAGACTCTAGACTGTGGAAACATGATTGTGAATTTGTGATGAATGAACTGATTAGTGATGACAGGTGGGTTTGGAAATTAATTGGGCCGGGTCATGGCATTGAACTCCCCATGTGAGATTGAACATTATGCTTATGCATGCATATTTACGCCAAAGAAATAAAAATATAAAAAAAACAGTGATACTTTTACATTTAAATTTTGATCATAAATTAAGAAAAAATTGAGTGGAGGTTAATATAATGATTATTATAGAACGAAGTTTAAGAGAGAAACATAAATAATTTAATGCTTAATTTATATGCCTATTTTAAGTAATTAAATTTAATAATTTTTAAAATATTTTTTATTTTAAAAAATATAATATACATACATATTTTTTTATTAAGAAAATATAGTATTAAAAAACTTAATATAATAAAATAAAATATTTTTATTTTTTATTTTTATTTTTATCTATTCTTATAAAATAAAAATTAAAAATATATATACTTATTTTTATATAACATAAATAACGATAATAAAATTCTAAGAATTTATTATTTATTTAATATTTAAATTATAAGGATATAAAATTAAAAATGTTAATGTTTAGATGCACTTTAGTTTAAACCAATAAACATCTTAATACTTATATTTAGATTTCAAACAAAAAGAAAAATAAATTATTTAGTGTTGATGCAAGAAGTTGGTGTCGTTCTCAACCTCGAGCATCAGCTAGTCTTCTCCTCTCGTTTCTTAATTCGAAACTGCAAAACAATAGAAACCTTATAGGTAAAGCCGGTTTTTCGACGAAAACTCTCCGATACTTAAGTCAGAGAAAGTTTTATTTTGTGTGTGAGAGTTAGTATATGAAAGTATAGAATGTTCTTTTTTGAAATCTGAAAAAGTAACGTAACATAAAAACGTACATGCCATGATTTCTGGATGCTGTATATTAGAAGTATAGAATTTTGTACCTTTGAACACGTGTTGTTGTATGGCTGACGTGCCCAAGACAGCCTGCTACAGAAATCAAGGGGCGTAAAAAACTGTGATATTTTTCCTGTCACATAAGCCCCGAAACCCCGAACATACGTTCCTCCGAGTAAAGCCTCTAGTTCTCCCGAGAATGAAATCCTCTAGTTTCCAGGACACCCTTATGCAACGGGTTATGGCTTTGATGACACCAGGCTATAGCGTCGTGGAAGCTTGTATACTTCGGGTGCTCGCAAACTCCTGCCGTTTTATATGGATCATATCAGTCCGATTCTCCGAGACCGAACCCAGAAAGCCTGTCGTTGAAAACCCTTTGCCTAAGTGTGGATCAACCGTGAATAACTCTAAAGAGACCTCATGAGCAATAGCCTCAAGCTGATTACCCGAGGCAATCTCATTATCTCCTGTACGGTGTAGATAGCTCTCGGGACACGTTGTATCAAGGGGTCCACTCAGGGGATAATATGTCTATATGATAGGCATGAACAAGGGCTTGAAGATGGGTCTGATCCCGTAGGTTGGACCTTAACAAAATACCCAAACATTTAGATTTAGATATTTATACCTGTTTAAATTTTAAAATTTTTGAATATTCAATCAAAAATAAATAAATAAATGTTACCTTAGTTAATATCTATCTAATTACTTGCATATTTATATTCCACCTTATGTGATATATTTCCAATTATTTTGATAAGTTATGATCACAAATTAAAATTCTCTAGTTTTTATTTAAAGTGAATCATATATACATATTAAAAGGATAGTCAATTTACACTGTAAAATTTACTTTGAACAACCTTCTACTCATACAGCTATCTAAAAAAATAAAAATTTAATTGGTACACCTTTATAAATATTAAAATAAATCTTAATTAACTTTTTTAATTATATATGTTTTTTTTTTTTATATATAGTTAAAAAATTATTTATCCCAATTTTCAACTTACCAAGTATGTAAATAAAGGAGAAATTTACAAATCATGAAAAATAAAATTAAAGTATGCATAGTATTTTACACTAAATAAATTTTAAACTATTTAAAAAATAATTTTAAAATCAATATTATAAAAAAAAATTCTAAAAGACAATTTTATCAATATTTAAAAAAAAAATTGAACATTTGAATCTTTTAAAACATTGATTTATTTGAATCTTTTCAAACATTAATTTCTTATTTTTTCTCCACAAGTTCAAAAATTTTTACGATAAATTAATTTTGATATTAAAAAAAATTTCAGAAGTTAAAATAAAAAATGATAAGTCAGTGTATTTAATAGATGCCAGGTTAAGAGTAATAATTTGTATATAATTAAATTAATTATAATTTATATTAAAAATATTTTTTAATAAATTATTTTATTAAACTATAGGTGTTTAGTATGAATATAGAGTATAAATAAATTCACTCATGTTAATAAATTATAATATATATATATATATACACAAAAAAAAAATCAAAATAAATTTTGTCTAATTTTATTTTATAAAACATTTTTAAAATATTATTCTTTATAAACTTACAAGAACAATTTCAAAATTACAAAATGATCTTAAGAAACTGATTATAGTTTTGATTCGTAATGAGTCTGTTTCACAAAAAATAATAATAATGTTGATGCAAGAAGTCGGTCTTGTCCTCAATTATGAGCACCAGCAAGTCTTCTCTTCTTGTCATTGAGCTTGGAGACTGCAAAACACAGAACACTTCAGGGGTAAAACCGGTTTCCTGACGAAAACCCTCCGATGCTTAAGTCAAAAAGGGTTTTACTTGGTGTATGAGATAAGTGTGGATGCAAACAGGGAAGAATGCATGAATGTCATAGAATGTTCTACTCCTGAGAATGATGCCTGAATGCACTGAAAAGTGAGAGAATATCTTACAGTGCACTTTTTCTCAAAAGTGATCGAATGAAATCCGGATCCTTTTCTCTCGATTTTTGGATGTTGTCTATTGGAAGCTTGAAAGTGCGTACCTTTAGACACGTGTTACTACATGACTGACGTGCCCAGAACAACCTTTTGCAAAATCAGTCGGCGTGGGAAATTGTAATACTATTCTTCGCCACGTCATCCCTGAGACCTCGAGTGTAAGTCCCTCAGAGTGAAGCTTTCAGTTCTCCCGAGAATAAAATCCCTTGGTTCTCGGGAGGCCATTATACAGCGGGTTGCAGCCTTGGTGTCGCCAGAAGATAGCACTGTGGAGGCTGGTGTGTTCCGAGTGTCCGAGAGTCCATACTGTTGTATAATGAAATATTGGTCCGACCCCCCGATCCCGAAGATAAATGTTGTTGAAGGCACTGAACCTGTCACATCCCGACCCATGGGTCCCACCTGTGACAACGCCACAGACCTCTAAGGTGTACCCAATAACACAGAATATAACCTGTAGGCCTGTAAGACTTTTATTTAATCTGTTTATCACAAAAATATTTCATGACACTTCCAAAATTTATCCTCACACCCAAACATATAATAGATAAATCAAGTCACAAATATTTCTAGTAAATCTATGCGCACATTAGATAAAACATTCATCATAAATAAATCAGTGGGTATCCATCCCCAAAATCAAATATAACAATTATT
>JAVXUL010106295.1:0-18951 GCA_035590515.1 Trichilia minutiflora
CAGGAAGAAACAACATGTCTTCTTTCCCTCAGGGGCCGATTGGTTTTCTGGCTAACTGGCATATAATTTTCAAGAGTTCCTTTTTCAACGCTTCAGCCCGGCTAGATAGCAACTCATCTATATGTTCATCCCCAGGCCAGGGTCCTTCACACGTGGGTGGGGCCCTCCTTCTTCCTTAGACAGTATTTTCATGAGAGTCTCCCTTACCTGGTCTTCTTCCGACTATTTCGAAAAAAATTTTAAGGAAAAATCTACAGAAAATATTTTCTCAGAAAACTTTGAGAAAATATTTCTTCCTCTTTTCTTCTTTCATGCACGATGCTTCGATGGCTTTTTGTTTGATCTATACAGACGACGCCAGCTGTTGGTGCGAGAATTATCCATGGATCATCCTCACAGTCAACGAGGAATGACTCAGTTGGTGAGGTGTGAGGGCGATGTGGCTATTATTGAACGAAGATTTTTCCATCGGAGAGCTATCGAAAATGTGACTGTTTTCGACGAGACTCCACCTACTAACCCTACATAGACAACAAATACCTATAGAGTGACGTTAGGAGGGGTTCCCGACAGGAAAACTCTGATGCTTAAGTCAGAAATACTGTGAAGGAAAAAGAAAATAGACTTTTGGCCAAAGCAACAAAGAGAAAACCGAAAATGGCTGAAAAATGAGAGAAAAGTGTGTAGAATCTATACCCCAGGGCTACCAAACGAAAATGGTTAGGAAAGATATGTGGTCGAAGTGCAAACTTTCAGTGAGGTTCCAACCAAAAATCCAAAATCCTAGAGAGAGTCCCAAAAGTCCAAAGTCCAAGAGTCCCCCCAAAAAGTAAAATCCTTTCTTTGTTAAAGAAGTTTGCATTATATAGTGCCTTTCCCTGAACAGTGACTTGACATTGGAGAATAGAAAGGATGTGACGTCTGACCTGGGACAGTGTACAGCCGAATTTTATTAACGATGCTGATACATCTGCAGGAGTATGGGCATGACACCGTCCTATCATCTGAAAAAATGGTCAGAAGATGGGACGAGTGCATTTAAGGGGCCAACTGTCAGGAACCATTCCTATTTTTGATTTGAAGGAGGGGGCACATGTCTGCTGATACTCTAAGTAGGAATTCCCGCCTTGATCAGGGATTGCCTGCAAAGTAGTTGTTGAAAGACTCCGGGCCTGAGATGATTCCTCTGAGAAACTATCCGGGTCCCTGGGAAGGCGACTTGTCTCAGTTGATACTGTTGGATACCTGAGGTGTGCTGTGGATGACCACGCCATACCTGAGAAGGAGCTTTAATCTTTGTGATGTCGGAAACGGTGAGAATCCTGAGACACCATTAATTTTTCGAGGATGTTGATTACTTGGGACAAAACTCACTGAGGCCATGGAATCCCTGAGAAGAGGGATTTCTAGGTCGAAATTTATCCGGGACCGTGTATTCTCTGAGCAGGAAGATACTTGAGGCAAGGTGTATCTGAGACGATGCTACGTAAGATTATTCTTGGCCACTTGCATGTGCCTTAGTGACAAGGCATCTCTAAATTTTTCTTTCAAATAATTTTATTATTTTGTAATTAATTATTATTTAAATTCGTTCTTAATTTTTTATTTGTATAATTATATTATAAAAATTATTTTTTAATTTATAAATTTTTATTACTGATATTTTAAAATTTTGTAGATAAATATAAATTTAATTAATTATTATTTAGATTGGATCTTAAATTTTTTTTGTTTGTATAATTGTATTATGAAAATTATTTTTTTAATTTATAAATTTTTGTTATTTATAATGATATTTAAAATTTTTAAAGACAAATTGAGTACGAAGTACGTGTGTGTATATATATATATATATATAATATTCGATTGTTTGAAATTAAAAAATATATTAATTATTTAATTTTAGATTTATTTATATTTATGAGAATAATTTTATTAGTTAATTATTAAAAATTTAATTAATTATTATTTAAATTTATATATTTATTTATTTTGTATGATTATTTATATTTTTAAAGTTAATTTGATAGTTTTTAAAATTTTTGAATTAAAATATAAAATTTTTAAATTTTATTTAAGAAATAATAAATAAATTATAAGAATTATAAGATTTTATTTTTATTTTTTTAAAAAATAAAATTAACATCTAATTTAAATTAAGTAGAGATTTGATTTAAATAAGGGATTAATTTTTTTTATTTTTTATTTAAATTAAATTAAATTTGATCCAAAAATTTTAAATTTAATTTTAATCGGACCGAATAATGATTTGATAAAAAAAATCGATGCATTTTAACCCTACCTTTTATCTTATTTTGTCTTATTATTATTTTAAAATAAATTTTTATTCACTTTTTTTTATTATTATTGTAACATGTGTCGCGCTGCTTTTTCAAAACCTGCCGACGTGAAGTACTTTTGAATCCCATTATTTTCTTAAAACAAACATATGAATGTCTGCGAGAATAAGTATACAAAGGAAGACATTTTTAAAAAAAAAAATTTAAGTAATAATCTTATAAAAAAATAAAAATCCTCCATCTTCATAGACAACTAAGCTACAGATTACAGAATTTGATTCTAGGTCAAAGACGCAACAGAATTTGTGCAAGTAGTAGACCAACCTCATTATTTACTACAGAGGAATCAATAAAATGACTGAACGTGTCAAAGAACTAAGTATACAAAGAAAGATGAAGTATATATTTTTCAAGGAAGAATATTTTTTTAAAAAATTAAAAAAAAAATCATTCTATAAATAATTATGGTACATAATTTGATAATTAATCATCTCATAAGATAATTATTTTTAAATTTATATAATGAGAATTCGACTTATTAAATAAATTATAATTTTTTAAATTTATGGATAGACTCTTATACATATAATTAGTGACTATAAATTGCTCAATTTAAGTGTAAATATTCAAATAATATTAACATTTAAAAGAAGAAAAAAAAAAGGTTAGACTGCAACAAAATTCAAATTATTTTTAATTTATTTTTCATGGAGTTTTTTTCCATCAACTACACTTATTAGGATATAAATATCGTGTCAAAATACATACCATGATCTATCCCAATTAAATACCTAATCCCTTTATTTAAATATTAATGGCTAATTAATAATCAATTGTTTAGCTAATTAATTAATCTTAATCCTACTTATTTATTCGCTTTATTTAGCTAGGAATAAAGTGCTAAAGAGAAATTAATTCCTATATATACAAATATGATCCACTTCTCTCCAATTTATTCCAAAAACTTTTGACTACGAATTCATACACTTTTTGGCTGTTTTTTCGTATACATAATTTGCCCTTTTGCATTATCCATTATTTAGTTATTTATTTTGCTTAATTTGTTTGTTTGGAGTACCAAGAATTTGTGCAAATTTATGCATCAATTACGAGTAAATCATATTGGAAATCTTGAAATAATTAATTATTATTATTTTTTTTTTTAGTTTCACAAGTGCGAATTTTAATTTTATTTCAATTTTAAATAGAAACAAGCTTTTAAAAAATAATTTTTTATACGATTACAAATCACGCAATTTGAGCAATTAATAGTTATTCAAAAGCAGTGGCACATTTGCCAAAATTATAGCAAAAATTGGTGGGAAAATGTTGGGAGATGGGTTAGATAAACTTCTTACGCAATTGAGAGAGGTGATAATGACGTGGGAGATAGAAGTCAAGAGCAAATTAATGAGACCACAAGAGAGCCTGGAGGACTCAAAATCTTGATTACATTCAATGGATGAATTTAGCCTCTAGGGCCAAAGCTGTTTTAGGATACACGATGGGCACATGGTCCCAAAATTCCACAAAGTCAATAAGAAAGATAAGTTTCAATACGATTTTGACAAGGTAAAGGTTCTTTTACCTCTTTAGATAAACATTATTTAAATTTTAGTCCTTAAAATTTCTTTTTATCATTATGCTTCTGCTGCTTCTCTTAAGTTCTTTAAGTCTGGTTTCATTATTACACTTTTTATTTTTTTACTTAAATTTTTATTATATGCAGTTCTCAATTAATCATGACAAAATTGATATACTTTGGGTCATGGAGAAATCAATAATTTAAGGTAAAGATGAAGCGATAACAGACAGCTCAGGTCATGAACATTTCAAACCCGTAAGGAGATATGTGTCTGTAAATTAGTAGCTGCAATATTCAAACGTATCTGAAGATGTATTGCCCGCAGAAAGTTTTGAATTTCAAGTAAAATAATAACTGTATTATAATCTTTCAGTGTAGTTAGAAAAGACAAAATGGAAGAATGACGGCAATTTAATTTAATTAATGGGTTATTCTTGCTACTTTTATGGTGCACCATTGCAAAGATTATTATATTCAACGGCTCCAAAGGAAAGGGAATATTAAAAGATTAGCAATAAAAAAATATTTAAATTTATAATTAAAATACAATTCTTATAAAAATTAATATAATAAAATTATTTTATTAACAAATACAATATTTTTTTACTTGTTTTTTTTTTATTTTATAAAAAATATAGTATAAAATTAGATATTAATATAATATTATCACATTAATTTATAATAAATGAATTTTTATAACAATTTATATATATATATATATGACATTATTAGAATATTAATAACAATATATAGCATTAGCATATAAGTTGGACAAGCACAAGCTCTGTTAGGTCAATATAAAGAAAGAGAGACTGTGATAGTCAAATTTTGTAATTGAATTTTCTTTATCTCATTATCAAGTAAAGTATAATTAATGATATCTTAAGAAGTGGTTTAATTTTTGTTTATATTAAGTGGGTTGCTCTCACCAACTCTTGGTTCAATCATCTTCATTTCTTCTTAATTTTTGTTTTATACAAAGTGGGTTGCTCTTACCAACTCTCGGTTCAATCATCTTCATTTCTTTGCTTAAAATAAGCTCAAATATTCCATTTGGTTAGTGATTTAAACCAACTCCATTTCTATTTTTAACACTACCCACCAATTTATGCATTCTGAATTCTGTCAATTTTCACTTCTTTGTTGAAATAGAAAAAAAATTTATAATCTTATTCAACAAATTTGAAATTTCTGTTTAATTTATAAGATTTAAGCCCTTAATCTGACCTTTTTTTTTTTATAAATTTTAATTCGTTTCATTCTCAACTTTTCATCGCCTACAAATTAAAAATTATATGAAAAAGGTTAATAATTGTAACCCAAAAACTAAAGAGAGTAATGGAAAAGTTGGGAGGTGTATTATACAACTTAGCCCTAGAATTTTTCATCAGAGAATTGAAACGACAGCGAATTAGTACTTGACACACTGATATTTCCAGACAAAAAAGATAAAAGTTTAAGAAGAGTGAATAGATTCCTCCTTCGCATTTCATGGATTACCTTGCATTTAAATTTTTTTTTCTTTTCCATGATACCATATCCCCACCCAAAAAAATTAACCAGTATTATTTATTTTCCCAGTCTCCAAACAGAAAACCCAAAGATGCAATCATTCAAAGTGGTTCCAATCAAATATTAAATAATTCACACACTGAATTTACATATCCCAAATGAAATACATAAAGATTATAAAAATTAAAGTGACCTAAAATTTTAATAAAGGTAATTTTATAAATCTAACCAAATTAATATAAACTGTAAAATTACAATTCGTACATATATAATATAAAGATAAACCCTACAAAGTTAAGGCAAAAACCTATTGGGATCGTCTTCCCTTTCCTTTGATCTTGCTTCGCTTGTTTCAGCTCCGCCGGAACTAGAAGAACTGGCGGGAAAACCGCCACACTTTTGACACCTGGCAACCACCAGGATCTGACGGCAGGAAGGGCACGACGAATGGGAACCAAGCCAGGTGTCGATGCAGAGTAAGTGGAACCCGTGTCCACACTGGGGAAGCACGCGAATTTCATCTCCGATGCCGAACTCCGTCAAGCAAATCGCGCAATCGGAGAATTTGTCGGCGGATTCAGCTGTGAAAGTTTGTTTTGGAAGCGAACGGAGTATTTTCTTTTTCAGGCCTTTGTTGGCGGGAGAATTACGAGAGTTGGTGGCGGAGTTGTTGTTGTTATTAGCTGTTCTTCCACCGGAGAGCCGACGGAGCCAGGCACAGCGCGCAACGGCTATGAGACCGAGGACGCATATTAAGGCGCAGAGGAGAGCGGCGAGGATTACAACGTAGTCGGACTCTACGGTGGTGGCTGGTGGCGGTGATTCGGTGGCGGTGGAGTTGACGCCGCTGCCGCTTAGTAGACGAAAAGGACGAGTCATGTGAAAAAGAAGAGAGAGAGGTTTTTCTGTTAATTTGTTTTTTTTTTCCTTCGAAGTATGACTCCCTGAGTGAAAGTGCTTAGACGCTCTTTCCCTTTTGTAATGACTCTCACTAGTTTTATAATACAAATTTATGTAATAACATTCAGGGACCCTAATTATCACATTTTACAAATGAGAACTTAACTTTTGTATTATAATAAATAGATCCTCATATTCTAAGTAAATATATTTAATACGAAATTGTAAACGAAATACCGTATTCTTTATTTCCGAATGTATAAAAAAGTCTCAAGGATCTGAATGTTATAATTCTGCTAAGAATTCGGTCGCCGCTAAAAAGTTAATAAATCTAATTTGTACTGATGGCCCTTACTTTTTAACATAAATACACTTCTGCCCTTGTGTGAATGCACACTTGCCTGTTCCCTAGTGGCGAAAGACTTTTCAAGTCACGCCGCTAGTGTGAGAAACTTCATCCTTATTTCGCCACTCACAATTTAATTTTGATAAATACAAAATTGAAATAACATTTTAATTAATTAGGACTTAAAATTATCCAAATTAATCAAAAAAATTGCGACGGGGCTGGTAAAATGGTCACTAGTAAATCCTCGTCGTCGATTGCGTTGTAGTTAAAAAAAAAAAAAAAAAGAAAAACCCTGTCCAATTTTCACGTTCGAAGTAGTAATTAGGTCAGGTGAAAAAAAAAAACGAAAAAAATCTAAAGAAAAGGCAGACGATAGTTGGTTTAAATAGGTAAAATATCTTGAATTTGTAATATATCAAATAAGAGAAAATCCCCCACCTATTCCCAAATATTAGTGGAATAATATTAAAAATACAAAAAAATTTATTCAAAATTTGTATAATATATAAGAAAAAAATTAAAAAAATATATAGTATGCAGTATAACGCACTCACATTAATTTTTATAGATAGATATAGATAGCATTATTGACATTAATAATATGCATTCTTTTAAATTTATTATTTACGAAAGTAATAATTTAGAATAAAATAAGAGAATTTGAAACACATGTCATACTTAGATTGGATAGTTTAATTAAAACTATCCTAATTAACTTTTTTTTCTTAAATAAAATACCTAAATTTATGGAATTAATAATTATAATAAAAAGAAATTAATCATATTGTACCTAAATTTTTCTCGTAAATGAAATATTTAAATCTAAAAGTGTAATACATTCAACAGACACCAATAGTTATGGTAGTAATATATTAGTATAGTAAATAGTAATATATTAGTGATAGAACAATTAATAAATATTTGAAGTCAATTAAGACATTGACTGCAATTCTTAAATATAAAAATACTTGGAAACTCTTCTTGAAAACTCGTTAAAACCAACTATTGATCCTAGTGTTCATGAGATAGTATTACCGAGATAAATTTTGAAAATAAATTAAACAAAAAATAAAAACAATGAAAGATCGAAAATAATGTGAACCAAAAGAAGAGAGCAAGGGATCCAAATTGAACTCTAATTCGGGATTACAAGATAAGTGGATTATATATGTAACAATGTTCGTGATAAAGCAGACATATCCTGAAAACAATTGTTACCTTTTTTTTTTCAAAATTCCTCTTTCAATTCAACATTACAATGATGGAAAGAAAGAAGATTTTTGTAATTGCTTCAAATAATACTATAGATGGCATTAAGTCTAGGCTGCCAAAAAAATCATGGCCGAAAGAGAAACATGCACCCCACCCCGCAGCCAATGACGGAGACAAAATTAATTTAAAAAAAAGATATAAAACCTAAATTTTAAAGCTTCCCATTATAAAAAGATTTTAGGAAAATTAAAGGTGATGATAGAATTCATGTATTTTCAGTTCATATTATTTTTATTTTTTATTTTTAGTACTCAAAAAGTTCAAAACGGCTGCGGCTTCATTTAGACAATATTGGAAAAATGGAAAATGACCAAATGAAAATTGCAAATTCCAGATGGCACACAGAGCATGAAAGTCGCCAAAAACTTAGGATAAGATGAAGATAAAAGACAAGGACGGCACTTGTATAATAGTAGTTGATATAGTGCGCAGCCATTGGGTGTGGGCCATATTAATTGGGAAGATAAAGATGGCTTTGTTGGTAAGCTCTTGATACCTAAATGCAGCACGTAAAATCTTCTTGTTTATTACCCTTTCAACACGTCTTTTTAAATTCGGTTCGGCCTTTGGAAAAAACAGGGGGCTTCTTTCAATGTGCTGTGGCGACTAATTACAGCTGGCCGAGCACAGATCCAATCTCTTCGCATTGCTCTATTCAAGATTAGAAAGTATCTTATGTATGTTACTTAAAGAACATATTTTGTTTGGTGTATCTCATTCTCCCATGAAAACAAACACCAATAACAAAAACGCATGACATTTGGAGGACATCTTGTTGATTACGGTATGTTTGGAATTGGGGTTTGCTGCTACTATGAAAAGAAATCATTAAATAGCAAATATAAATAGGAGGGTGAGTGGTAATCAGTAGTGAAGGCCTAATGAGAAAGAAGCAAAAACAGAAATGGTGTGAAGGAAGAGTTTAATTTCTCTGTATCCATCTCTAAGGGACAGTTTGGCCAGGGCAAAAGCACATATCTATATCACTATAAATGAACAAATGGTAGCCCAACAGATGCTATCCAAGGTATGGGCCACACATTTTATGAAAGCCTCTCATGGGGAACAATAATTCAGCATCGTTTTGTATCACCCATATCTTGAAACGGGGAAAATTTCCAGCGTATGTATTATGTAAGACCTTAACTGAAACGTACCCGACATAAAATCTGAAAGACAGGTCGGACCCCTAACCTATATAGTGGCACGTTCAAACCTAAGCAAAGATTGCAATGGAGTTATTTTTGAAGGGAAAAAAAATAAAGAAGTTGAAATAATTATTGATTATACAAGATTCATACCAATGCAGCTCAAGTAAGCAGCTTGCTAACGGAATTGAAGTAAAATTTAATTTCCAGTTACATATAAAAATGTGAAGTCTCCTTTCTCACAAGTCATATCTCACATTCCATTGACCATTCATGTCAGCATTGATTGTCCAATTATTTTCCCTAATCTGCAGATACGGAACCTGAAAGAAAAAGAATTCAGAAACAACACAAGAGCCGAAGTTACTGGGTGGAAATAATTGTATTCTATTCTACTTCCCAACTTAGAATGCTTACATTCAAAATACGAAGAATTACATTTCAACTTTGAGCGAAAATATCATCAAGGAAAAGAAAAGAAGGGGTAAAATGACAAAGGCCATCAAAGGAGAAATATGAAGATACAATTTAGAAGAACCATGAACCAGAAATCACAGAGAACCGATGCAGTGCAAGTTGGAAAATTTTCTCCCAAGTCCAAACTAATTGCAGAAAGATAAAAGAAAACTGTTATAACAATGTAAAACAGACCATACATCCATCTAAAAATACCTTGTCAATCAGTTCATAACCAAATTTGAATCGAACATCTTGGTCCTTCTGAAAATTGAACACGCTAAAAGAAAATTCAGCAGCTCCTCTTGACTTTCTCTGCCAAAGTGGTATTATTTAACGGCACAAGACACAAAGACAACACATTAGAGTGCTGATTTGCATTCCTTGGTATCTCTCCGGTGGGAAAGAAGGTCCTATAACAGAACACCAACCGAAAGCAAAAGCAAGAAAGGAAAGAGAAATGTAGCAAAAGCAACATTGTGAAGTCATTTTAAATTCTTATATTGAGGAAACAAATAGCATGCACATTACTCTTAATGTATCAATTACATTTGATACGGAATACTCCCAAAACTCAGAGAGAACATGAACCTGTTTAAATTCTTTGTCGACATCACATCTCCCCTTGATATTAAAGCTCAACAAACCATCACTTGACACAGGAAATGTTTTCTTTCCACGAACAGTATATCTAAGCTTCTCATGTTTATCATACTGCAATCCTACTCCAAGGCTTGCCGATAACTACAAGAGATTGTCAGATATAGACAAGAAACCTTAGAAAACAGATAAATTTCCACACAAGCTGCTCCTAAAAATTAACCGGATAGTGCAGATTGAGAACATACATCTGGGTAGAAATGTCTGATCATTGCACTAAAATAATTTGGAGCTCCAACTCTTGTATCTAGCTCTCCATGAACCTAATTCAAACAAAAATATAAGATGAGTTTGAAAAATCAGTTACAGATGTTATCAATTGAAACTTCTGATCAATGGGATTCAACGTTATTCTCAGACAAAATCCAAACAATTTAAAACATCATAAGCTAACTCTACAGTGAAACTTGTAGCCTCTGCTAAAATTAGAACATAATCATGATAAACTTAGACATGAAAGTTCCAGGACACCACAAAATTTTCATATCAGTAACAAACAAAAGCGCCTAAGAAGTATTCTATGCCTATTAGTCATTGAGGTATAACATATTACATATTTGTGGATTTACATTAATCATATTATTTATAATTTTATTAAATCGGGCTAATGGAATAATCATTAAGTAAATAGATTCAATTACGTGATCTTAAATAAGATGAGCTTCATGTCTTTAATAGGCTAATTAGGTAGTTAGTGTCAACTGACTAACTAATGGGTGACACGGACTACCCAATGGGCTTGACATTTTTAATGGGTTAGGCCCCTCTTTCGACACTATATTTTTCTTACACACGAAGCGTAAACTTAAACACATCCCTTTCACATTAGTTCAATCTCCAAATCTAATCTAATAATAACCATCATACTTCCAAATTCAATACAGAACTTACCTACTTATAAAACCATTCAATTGACTGTTATTCTTTTCCAACATTAACATAGAATATTACACATAAGACTCAACGATACAACTTTGAGGTATGACCTACCAAACTCAATTATAAGCTAACCATATAAATTAAATAAGCAAAAATAAATTTAAAAAAATCAAAGAATTTGCAAGTATTCTATCATTTCTTATTCTATCATTAGTCTTACCAACTTCACTTAAACTGAAAATCCCAGAACTAAACCAAGAATAATAAAAGAACAAATTTACGCACCTGCAAGAGAGTTTTGGAATCAATGGAGAATTTTTCCTTGGCATGGATTCTCAAAACTTTCGAGTCTTTCCCATATCTCAAAGAAGTTTCCATTTCTTTTTTCAGTCCAAACAAAATCAAACAACTGCAACCGAAACCTTATCCTTCTGTTTCTCTCTGTATATAAACCCTAGCCTACGCTACACTTGGCGGAGAAAACGCAGGTACAAAATCTTTAACCGCACACAGTTATCTTCTGGCTCCAGCCAACTTCCACGCAGATAGCACAACTCAAATTGAATGACGTGTCTCGTATTAGCCAATAACGGATTTCCACGTCATGATCCGGACCCAATCCAACGTAATTGGGCTTGATCCAGGAACAATTCAGACACTAACAATCAGGCGGCCCAAAATTGGTACTTCGCTCCGTCTAGCAAACATCTCTGGTCCCTAATATTTATATCTTTCTAAATAAATATATAACTTATTTATTTACAATAAATAGATCCCTATTTCTTATTGTAATAACTGAAAATACCTTTAATGTAAAGTCATACGGTCATACCCTTTTTACTGAATATTAAGTATAATTCAGCTGAAATCAGTTAAATATATTAAACATATATTTTTTTCAATTCAATACAAAAATTTTAAAATTATATCTTAATACAATCAAATTAAAAATTTTAACTTATCATCGAAAACAAATAGCTGAATAAAAATATTTAACAGTAAATCTAAAAAAATATTGTAAATTTTATTTTTTAAATATAAAAATTTATCTAATTATTAATTAAAACATAATTATTAAATTACTTATTCTAATTAATGTTATATTAATTATTATAAATAACAAATAAATGTCTTTTTTGAAAGGAGATTAATATTTTTTTAACCTATTGTGGTCTTTAATTTTTTATATTTAGATATATTTAAATTTAAAATAACAAAACTAATAATAATCTTTGAGATGATCCGGTGATGGATGTGAAATTTGTGTAAGTTTTGTGCTCAGATTCTATAGATTCAATTTTTACAAGATATTTTTTATTGAAATATCAAAAAATCAAAATATACACTATATATATAATTTAAGATGATTGCTAGATACTCAATTGAACACCTCAATAATAATTAAATATAATTTTTTTTTTTATAAGAAAACGAACAAACTAACTAACTAATAAATCCTGTTACAGTGAACCGCTATTACAAAGAAAAGAAAGGACATTCTTTCATGCATCGCATCTAGGATTCATTTGATACGAAATTTCAAATTATATATCTTTGGTGAAATTTAAAACATTTAAAGGCTTAAAAGTTATTACCCCGTCGTCATCTTCGTATATGAGACGGAAGCAGTGACCGAAAGTCAGGATCTTGCGCGAGGTTCTACCTAGGGATTTAGAATTTCTTTAATGAGAGTACAGAGAAGAATGGGGTTTAGGTTGGATCTGCTCTTCTTCTTAACAGTTGCTTTACTCGCTTCGCCTGTATTCTCCGATCTGATACTTTCTAAAGTCGATCGCCGCGTAAGTTGTCTGTTTCATGTTTGTTGATCTGCGACAGTGTTTGGTTCGTGTCTATTTCATAATACTGAATTAATGTAATTTTTTAGTTAATTTTCATGTTCATTTCTTCGACAAAGGGTACGAATAGGTTGTAAACACAAAAGGAAGAAAATCAGAAAATGATAAAGATGTGTGATGTCATTTATGCCGCTGATTATTTCTGGTCCATTCTTTGCAGATTGACTTGACGTCACAAATTGTTCGCATCGCTTCAACGCTTAAGGTGCCTGCGAATTCTTCATTTTGTTACTTCTGTAAATTTAGACTTTGATAATGTGTATTTTGAAGTAAAAATCTCATGATCGACTTTGAATTTCCTTGGTTATTTCTTTAGTTTCAATTTAAAAATTAATATGATATTGAATTTGTCCTTGGTTATTTCTTTAGTTTCAGTTAAAAATTTGCGATGATATTGAATTTCTTATCCCTATTGTATGCTCTAGGTGGAGAATGCCGGTTCTGAGTCAGTTTCAGAAGTTTTGCTGGCATTTCCTGATATCCAAGTGAAAAATTTGGCATATTTGACTGCCAAGCCTAATGAGGGAAAAGGCAGAGCAAAAAGTTCTGCAGTTACGTTCCCTGTTGAAGCATTCAAACCAGAAGGAATGCCTGCAGCCTTGTCATTTTATGCAGTGTCGTTACCTAAGGCTTTGGGCATGGGTGATAGCTTCACTTTCGATGTTTTTGCTGTATTTACCCATGCATTGCGACCGTTTCCTGAGAAAATCACTCAGGCTGATATGCAGCTTGTTGTTTTCCAGGACAGTGCGTACTACCTCTCTCCTTATGTTGTCAAGGTCCAGTCACTCAGTGTTAAATTGCCTGAAGCTAGAATTGAATCCTATACCAAGTTAGAGAATACAAAGATCCATGGTTCAGAGATCAAATATGGCCCTTATGAGAATCTCCCGACTTTCTCATATTCGCCTGTAGTTGTTCATTTTGAAAGTAACCAACCTTTTGCAGTTGCACAGGAATTAGTCAGAGAGGTAGAAGTTTCCCATTGGGGTAATGTGCAGATCACAGAGCATTACAACCTTGTCCATGGAGGCGCTCAAAGCAAGGGTGAATTTTCTAGGTTTGTTTATATAATTCCTTAAAATTTTTTCTTTATATGGGCGTATTTTATATCTATGCTGCTTTGAAGTCTGAACTTTTGTCGTTGCTTTGTGCCATGCAGGCTTGATTACCAGGCTAGACCAACCATCCGAGGTGCATCAGCATTTAGATTTCTTGTTGCAAAATTGCCACCAAGAGCCCATTCAGTTTATTATAGAGATGAAATTGGAAATATATCAACATCTCATCTAAGGGGCGATTCCAAGAAGGTGAATCTTCAATATTATATGAAGGAAGAAATTTGAATTATGGCTCTTGATTTTAACTTAAAGGGTTATGATTAATTGCAGACAGAATTATTAATTGAACCAAGATTTCCATTGTTTGGTGGTTGGAGAACTGCATTTACCATTGGATATGGTCTGCCGCTCAAGGACTTTCTGTTTGAGTCAGAGGGCAAACGGTTCGTTAACATCACGTTTGGAAGCCCTATGAATGAGCTGGTCATTGATAATATCATTGTTAAGGTTGGTAATATGATGATATTTTGATACAAGTTATCCATATTTTTCCTTCTTTAATTTGGTAGACTCAGATATGTTTCCGCTTAAGAAACTAATGACCTCAGATATTGTGGAATTTTTTTAATTATGTTACAATGATCTCAATCCAGAAATGCATTGGATTTGAATAGGGATTTATCTTGAAGGAGCTTTCTTCAATTTGTTTTACTTGAATTTGAAAACGACATGAGGTTGGACTATCTTCTGTCCAAAACTTATTGACCTAATTTCTTTAGTATGAGGCAATTGAACCAATTTGAAAATGGTTAAATGCCAAAATAAACTATTACACAATGTGTTCTTTTTTTGAAAGAATGAATTGCAGCCTTGTGGTTTAGAATTGGTTTCTACCCTGCAGTATTGACAGTGTTTTTGGTTTACAGATTGTTTTGCCTGAGGGGTCTAGAGATATATCTGTTTCTTCTCCGTTTCCTGTAGAACAAAGGGAAGAGGTACTACCAGAACAACACTTTTTTATCAGCCTGCACTCATTCTTTGTTTATAATCATTAACTATTTTTAGTTTTTTTTTTTGTCTACATTTTATCTTTATCTTTTGCTTGTTTTCATCTAGAATCTGAAACGTGGTTATTTTTTCCACTTATTGTGGTTTATGATTTGATGCAGACCAAATTGTCACATTTGGATGTTGCTGGTAGACCAGTGGTTGTGCTGCAAAAGACTAATGTTGTGCCAGAGCATAATCAGTTTTTCCAGGTATTCTTATCTCTCCTGTTTTCAATTTTTTAAGTAGCATCATTTGAAAAAGGCCTGCCTTACTGTGCCAGTTAGATAAAATTTAGGATTTTTGTGTTTGCTGTTATGCTCAATTGCTCTCCATTGCATGTATTAAATTGTCGCCTTCATGCAGAGTCACCATGCATATTGATGTTGTTGCAATCATTGTGTATTTTGCAGGTCTATTACAAGTTCAACAATCTTTCGATGCTTAGAGAGCCATTAATGTTGATATGTGGGTTTTTCTTTCTCTTTGTTGCTGGCATTGTATACACACATGTTGACATGTCAATCTCCAAGTCATCCGCTTCTTATTTGGCAAGATTGCAGTGGGATGATGTAAGTTGGATGTTGTCATATAAGAATGTAATATGCTCCCTGAGTATAATTTGGAGTAAGTTGCATCAATTATCGCTTCTGGTTTCAATAATTTCAGGTTCAGGCAGCAACTCAACAGATTCAAGATATTATCAATCGATGCTTAACAACCCATGATAAGCTGGAAGCATCAATACGTGATCTTTCTAGGACAGGGGATGTCCAAGCCTGCAAAGCAGTTCGTAAAGCAGCTGATGGTTTGTTGAAAGAGCTTTCAAAGGATTTGAAGCCCACGCTGGCATTCTTACAATCTTCATCAGTGGCTGCACAAATAGTGCCCAAGGTTTGATCACTTTCAAATTGTTCTCTTTTTTAATCTTTAGTTTATACAGCCTCTATGTATCAAAGTTCTGCAACATCTTATTTAACTAGGTTAGCAGTTGTGGGAAGAAATTGGTTTGTTACATCTAAATTCCTTGTACATAAACGGGATGCTATATCTGTTCTCTCGGCTCTATTTGCATGTGCACCACGTTACACTTGGCTATGCATATATTGTATTGGATATGTACTGATTAAAATGAACTGTATATGTAGGTGGAGGAGCTGGTTGTCAAGGAGAAAGAACTACAAGAGAAGGTAATGCTGAAACACTCAATTGTAGTTGATTGCTACGAGAAGAAGTCCGGAGTGCGTGATATTCAAAACCGGGTTGCTGCCCAGCAGCAGAAAATTACAGCTTTGAGGCAAGAGGTCGAAAATCTTTTGGATCTCATTGATGAGATATAAAAGAATATGTCTATTACTTTGAGTAATACACCGAGGTTGATGATAAAGTCATGCTTCAGAATGGAAGAACGGAATTTTGTTATTTAAGGAACTCTGAGTTATGTTTTTATTTTGTTAGATAACTTTTACATCATACAGGTACGATGAGTATTGAACCCTAGAGAAAGGAACCTTTTTTTTAATTTAACTAGAACTTGATTGGCTTGCAGTTTCTTGTATTACAATGACAAATTACAATGGAGATATTAAGGAGAAAAAAAAGTATCAGAGACGTGAGGCATGAAACTTATATATACTTGGAAAGGAGGTTTCTTGTGAAACAATGCTCTCCTCGAAACAATGAATTATGTTGCCACCCCATAACCCAAGTATTTATCTATAATCACTTTAAAGAATTGTCGATTAAGTGTTTTACGGGGATCTCGTTCATTCCTTTTTCGGGCCATAGCCGGCTTCTGGAGGAGCAATTACAGTCCTCGGCAGATAAATTATATGAGAAAAACTAAATTTTAAAACAAGAAAGCCACTGCTAATATTCTCAACGTCCTCCCTACTTTCATCCTTTGTGTTACAGAGTACATGGCCGGCGGAGGCTTTGGTGCAGCTTGTGCAGAAAAAAGACCAATCGGCTTGTCTACAAATAAGGCTAAACAAATAAGTTACTTATCATGTTACACTTGTAATTGTGCAATGTTACTATTTCGAGCTTTGTATTTAAGCAAATAGTATTTTAAGTTACTTATCATGTTACACTTGTAACTGTGCAGTGCTACTCTTTCGAGCTAAAAGTTTAGGCTGTCGGCTTCATACAGCAGTAAAACCCCTATATATGCAATCAAAATGCATCTGACAAAGAAATCAAAACAAAAAATAAACATAAAAAATTAATTTTACATCCAGAATCCATTAAAAAGAAACTATGTTTCTTAATTTTATTGAAAACCAAAACCTGGACTGTTGATCCATTTTCAACCACTGGACCCTTTCCTGGCTTTCCATCCAGAATATCGTAGTATTTCGATCCATCAGCTGCAAATTACGGAACAGTAATCTTATTACACGCTCGTAATCATCGAACATTTGCAACCCAAAACACATATTGCTAGAATTCGAAATGGATATGGAAAGAAAAAGGAAATGAAAACAGTACGAGTAGTAATATAATCTTCAATTGGAATGGTTTTCCTGTTGCGTATCTCTTGCTTCCGCAAAATAGTAAAACTGATGCTGTTCTGGAAATGGTTATGGATAAAAACAACTTGCTGGGAGTGTTGCGATTGTTTTATGGCGTGTTTTGGGGAGATTTGATGAAGACGATGATCAACTGCTAATCGGTTTCTGCTAGTTAAGGAAGCCATGGACGCTGGAAAATGGAATTGCAACTGTTGCATACAGGGAGGGAACCCGCAAAACCCGTATTCCCTATCCACTCTTTATGTGAAATTACAATTGTAACCTTCAGCTTTGAAGCCTATTAAGAAACTCTCTAAATTAAGTTATTTTAATAAAATTAAGAATATATTTTTATTTAAAATAAAATATTCGTAAAAATTTTAAAATAAGGATCCCAGTGCAATTATTCCATTTCAGAATATACTTCTCAACGTATTCCAAATGCATTTTTATAAAAAAAAAATCACTTGCCATTTTATAAGAACAAAAAGTGTTCCGTATAATATAAAAAAGATAGCTATGTTATTAATATATAAATACAAATTCTCTACACAAATTAAGTAACATAATTTGTATTATTATATCCTAATATTATTAAAAAGATAATATTAAATAAATAAATAAAGGCTTTGCAAGTTGTAATGCAACTTATGATATAATATTTGGAAAATGATATCTCAATTACATCACACAACTCAACCTTTTTTTTTTTTTTAAATTTTCTCAAAAGTACACAATGAATTGAAAGAATACATATACCTAAGAACTAGAATAATGCACAAAATTTCTGTAATGACCTGTGAAAAATTAACTTCAAAGATAAGGAGGTCCTTTTTTATTAGGTTTATGCTGACCTCGATCAAGATCAACACTTGCTTTGATATTTTCTGTTTGATTCAAGAAAGCTGTTTCTGTTGCCAGTGCTATAGCTGGTTCTGAACTCAATTTTTCGGTTGTTGTGGGATGTCAACCGGCTTACCCAATTTTTCGTTGAATGCGAATAAACATGAGAAAACCAATGCTCTGGTTTGCTTTCATGTCTCTTGTGCACAACACTCTTACGCCATTTTTTAAGGGCTTTTGAGGTTTGGTCGTCGAAGATTGATTTCTTCTTCATGGGGGAACCCATCTGAGAATTGATTTGAAGCATCAAAAAAAAAAAAAAAATTAGTTAACAACTGGGAGCATGTGTAAGATTTTGGTATGACGACTCTAACGGTCAAAAGTTTTTTTCTTTTTAATTTCTTTTAAGTAATTTTTAAATTTGTGTGATTTGGTTATAATTAAGGTTATCAAAATCACGATTTTAATTAAAATTATTTTTTATTTAAAAAATCGAAACATAAAATTAAAACGTAAAAACAGAATTTTTAATAATATATAAATAATAAAATATTTAAAATATTTTTATAA
>JAVXUL010106352.1:0-18942 GCA_035590515.1 Trichilia minutiflora
TGTGTTCATTGCCTAGATCTATAGCATGTAAAACTTATTTTGAAGTTTTAGGGAACAAAACATGCTAGAAACTTACAGAGTGGACATAGATTTGTAGTCAAACTACTATAAAAATCCCATCTTGTCTATTTAATTTTACGGATGTAGTTTTCTTTTGCATTTATTTCTTTGAATTTATATTTTTGTTCAAATTTTTTTTAATATCCAATTCCCCCCCCTCTTGGATTTTGTCAACTGAGACTTCAATCAGTATCAGAACCACACTCATGCATATAGGATTAAACCCCTGTGAGGAGTAGATCACTATGGCCACATCATCTAGCGTCCCTTCACACATGATAGAGGGTTATTCCACAAACAGACCTCCATTCTTTAATGGATTTGATTATGCATATTGGAAGAAACGTATGCAAATATACCTTAGCACATTAGACTTCGACATTCTCACCATAATAGAGGTTAAATATAATCTTCCCATGACCATAGATGAAAACACCAGAGAGAGAAAGTTTAAACCTAAGAGATATTGATCTCCAGAAGAGAAAAATCTGTTTTAACTAAATGAAAAAGCTATGAATATATTATACTATACATTAGATAGGTTTGAATATAACCATGTGTCCGACTGTGACTCAGCCAAAGCAATATGGGATATGCTTAAGATAACACACGAAGGAACTAGTAGAGTCAAGGACTCTAAAATCAGCATATTGGTTCATGACTATGAGCTCTTCAACATGAAACCACATGAGTCTATTAAAGATATGTACACATGTTTTACTGACATTATTAATAGCTTGAAAGCTCTTGGCAGGATATACTCAAATACAGACATAGAGACAAAAATCTTAAGAAGTCTGTCGAAGACTTGGGAAGCGAAAGTGACAGCAATTAAAAAAGCTTATGATCTGAGCAAACTTCCACTTGAAGAGTTATTGGGATCGTTGATGACCTACGAGCTTGAATCAATTCGACGAGAACAAGATGACAAGGACAATGGAAAGAAGAACATTGCCCTCAAAAGTTCCAGAAATAAAGAAGAAGGTGAAAGCTCAGAGACTACCTCAGAAGATGATAAGTTTTTACTGTTGACAAACCGAATGAAGAAAATGTTTCGGAGAGACAAGTTCAGAAGGAAAAACTAGAAAAGAAAAGACTTTTAAAAAGAAGAAAAAGTAGAAAAATTAAGGAAAAATAAAGACAAAGAAAAGGAAAAAGAAAGCATCTACTATGAGTGCAAGAAGCCTGGATATACAAGACCAGAATTTCCCAACAGAAAAGGCAAGAAAGACTAGAAAAAGAAGAAAGCAATGAAAGTGACGTGGGATGAGACTTCCAGTGAAGAAAGGTCCTCCAATTTCGATCACGAACAAGCTAACTTCTGCCTTATGACAAAGGTAGATGATAAGGAACAATCCAAACTTCCTTCTGAATACTATGAGTCATGTTCTGACAGTGAAGATGATTTAATGCATGATGAGTTTCTTGATATGTATGAAATATTGAAATCTGACTTTGAAAAACTATGTGTTAAATATAAAGAAAACAAAAAAAAAGTTTCAGATTTAATAAATGAGAATGATACATTAAATTCCAGAAAGATTGTTTGTAAATGTGAATCTGAATTAAGCATGCTGAAAGCTAAGAATAAAGAATTAAATGATGAGATTAGCAAGTTAAGAGGAATCTTGACTAAATTTACATTAGGGAGAGATGTTCTAGGTAAGCTCTTAGGAAGTCAAAGATTAATATTTGATAAGGCAGAAATTGGATACAAATCTGGTGTTAAACAAAAATCTCCCTCAAATTATTTTATCAAAGCATCCAGCCAAGTTAAGTCCTCTATAGTATTGATTATTATTGTAGAAGAGGATATTACATCAACAAATATTCTATTAGGAACAAGACTTATAGAGGTCCAAAACTTGTTTGGGTTCCTAAAGGTTCTAAGGTTGATGTTGCTGTTCCTAAAACTAGAATTAACATTTATGGACCCAAAGTTAAATGGGTACCAAAATAAATGATTTTCATTCTTACAGGAACAAGAGCAGAAAAGCTTGAACAAAGAAGTCAAATGGTTTCTTGACAGTGAGTGCTCAAGACACATGACAGGAGACAAGAAGCTTTTCACACATTTACCCAAAAAGAAAGGCAAGGATGTAATCTTTGGTGACAGCACCAGAGGCAGAGTCATTGGGATTGGCACCATTAAGGTAAACAACTTCAAAATTTTTGATGTGTTACTTGTTGATGGCTTGAAAGATAACCTGCTTAGCATATCACAACTATGTGACATAGGATATCATGTGAAATTTCTGAAAAATGGTTGTGATGTTTTTGATAATAGAAATAGAAATATTTTGCATAAATCTAGGACAGGAGATGTGTCTGTGATTAAGCTAAATAAATTGATTGCTGAATCTTTTGTATGCTTACAAGTGATGCATGATGATTCTTGGTTATGGCATAGAAGATTAGGACATTGTAGTATGGATCTAATTAGAAAACTATCTAAACAAAACATGTTAGAAGACCTTCCTAGTCTTAAGTTTGCCAAAGATAAGACATGTGGACCATGTCAAAGGGGCAAACAAGTCAGAACCTCATTTAAACCCAAGAATGCCATCTCCACTTCAAAACCTCTTGAACTCATTCATATGGATCTCTTCGATCCAAATAAAGTTGCATCACTTGGTGGGAAACACTTTGCATATATGTCATTGTCGATGACTACTCTAGGTTCACTTGGATGTTCTTCTTAGAAAATAAGAGTGACACCTTTGATGCATTAGAAGGTTTTCTAAGAAAATTCAAAATGAGCTTGGTTACAACTTAGTGAAGATTAAAAGTGACCAAGTTGGTGAATTTATAAATCATGAGTTTGAGGATTTTTATAATGAATTTGAGATAACTTATAATTTTTCTGCACCTAGAACACCGTAATCGAATGGGGTAGCTGAGAGAAAAAATAGAACATTGCAAGAAATAGGTAGGACCGTGAGTAACGAGTATAAGCTACCACAATATTTTTAGGCTGAAATAATTAACACTGCATGTTATATTTTCAATAGAGTGTTGATTAAGAAATTCCTAGGTAAAACACCCTATGAGTTGGTTTATCAAAGGAAGCCAAAAATCAAAGACTTTAGAGTATTTGGATGTACTTGCTATATCCTTAATACCAAAGACAATATTGAAAAACTAGAGCCTAAATCTGATGTGAGAATTTTTCTGGGTTATTCATCTAAGAGCAAAGCATAAAGAGTGTATAATAAGAGAACTCAGGTTGTAAAGGAATTAATGCATATCACTTTTGATGAAATGGAATCTAATGTATTGAAAATATTTGCTAAGGGGAAGATTGATGTTCTAGAGTTATCAAATAAGATGAATAATTCGAAGTTGAGTGACAATCATTGCGAGGAACATGTAGAAAACATTGACACTCATTCTAGGGAGCTTCCAAAGGCTTGGAAGTATGCATCACATCATCCTAGAGAGTTGATCATTGGTGATCGCTCTCAAGGAATTAGAATTAAAATTAGAAGAGCATCTAGAGAACTTCCTCAAAATCTAGAGGAAATGCAAAATCTTACATTTGTGTCTCATTTATAGCCAAAAAAAATTGATGATGCCTTAAAGGATGAGGAGTGGATTATGGTAATGTAAGAGGAATTAAATCAGTTCCAAAGGAACCAAGTATGAGACTTAGTTCGAAGACCATCACATCATTCTATTATAGACACCAAGTGGGTGTTTAGAAACAAGCTAGATGAGCATGGTAACATTGTTAGAAATAAAGTTAGGACTTGTTGCTCAAGGCTATAGCCAAGAGGAAAGGATAGACTATGATGAAACGTATGCTCCCGTCGCTAGACTAGAAGCTATCCGAATTCTTTTATTCTTTGCATGTTTTAAAATTTTCAAACTCTTTCAAATGGATGTTAAAAGTGCATTTTTAAATGGTGTTTTGAGTGAAGAGGTATATGTTGAACAACCTCTCGGTTTTGAAAATCAAAAATTTTCAAATTAACTAAAGCTCTCTATGGTTTGAAACAAGCTCCTGGAGCTTGGTATGAGAGACTTAGTAAATTTTTGTTAGAAAATGATTTTGACAGGGGGAGTGTTGATAAAACTCTTCTTATTAAATCCAAAGAGAATGACATACTCATTGTGCAAATATATGTTGATGATATCATTTTTGGTAGCACAAATGATTCTCTTTGTGAAGAATTTTCAAATTTAATGAGAAACAAATTTGAGATGAGTATGATGGGAGAACTTAATTTCTTTTTGAGTTTACAAATCAAACAAACCTTAGATGGTATTTATATCTCCTAATCTAAATATATAAAAGATTTGTTGAGAAAATTCGATCTTTTAGATGGCAAATACGTGGACAAACCTATGAGTTCATCCACCTTTTTGGATAAAGATGAGTAGGACAAGGGTGTAGACCCTAAGCTTTATAGGAGTATGATAGATTCACTATTGTATCTTACTGCATCTTGATTCGATATATTATATAGTGCATGTGTGTGCGTGCAAGTTTCCAGTCCAACCCCAAAGAGTTTCATTTAAGTGCTGTGAAATGCATTTTTCGATATCTTAGAGGCAAACCTAACTTGGGATTATTTTATCCCAAGGACGGTTCATTTGATCCGAAAGGATATGTGGATAATGACTTTAATGGTTGTAAGATTGATAGAAGCAGCACAAGTGGCGCTTGTCGTTTCTTAGGAAATGTATTAGTTATATGGGTAAGCAAGAAGCAAAATTCTGTTGCTTTATCTGCCACTGAAGCTGAATACATATCCGTGTTGTGCACAACTCTTGTGGATAAAGCATCAACTATTAAATTATGGATTGTATTTTGATGATATACTCATCATGTGTGATAACACTAGTGCCATAAATCTTACTACGAATCCAGTGCATCATTCTCACACTAAGCATATTAAGATTCGCCATCATTTTATTTGAGATCATGTTCAAAAGAATGATGTGTGCATTGAATACATTAATACCGAGAATCAATTAGCAGATATATTTACAAAACCTGTGGATAAAATTTGATTTTGCTACTTGAGAAATAATCTTGGTATGATGAACATTGATTGATCATTTTATAACTTGATAATATTTGTTAAATGACATGATTATATGAAATACATGTTTGTGAGCATAAATTGATTGAAAATATCCAAGTTATGTTGGTTAAATTTGATTGTGTATTGAAAATTTTCAAGTATGGTTCAACATGTTCTCTTGTATTCTAAACGTGCTCGTTGATTTTTCTAAATTGTTTCGACACGTTTGGGTTTTTCCCAAACGTGCTTGATCATTTTCCATTAACGTATCGATACCTCTTTTCGAGTATCGACACGTTTCTTTGAACGTATCGACACGTTTGAGTCATTCTCAAACGTGCTTGATAGTTGTGTTTTATCGTATTGATACCTCTTCCTGAGTATCGATACATTCTCGTTTGGTATTTCAACAAGTTTAAAAGGTGCTAGATTCATGAACAACGTATCGATACCTTTGGACAAGGTATCAACACCTTCGAGACAAAGACTTCGCGCTTTTACGGACGAACGTATCAATACGTTTGATCTTAGTCTCAAACGTATCGAAACCCTTGTGACGAGGTCACGAATCTAATGTCAAAACGTATCGATACGTTTGCCCAAAACTACGTTGTTTTGACCTAGGGCACATTCAAAACCACCAACTCTTTGTCTTCCACCTTTTCAAATTCAAATTTCACCCATTTTCTCTCTTAAAAACCATCATTACTCTCACCATTTTCCCATGTTCTCAAGTAACCGTCACCTCTCCACTTGTTTTTAAACTGCCACTCTCTCTCTCACCACTCATCGTTCATCTCTCTCTCTCTAACTGTGTCAAATTGTTCGTGAACTTTTCATATTCCCAAGTACGAAAATGCCTCCCCGCATGAAGGTATCGACACAATCTAAACGTCGTAAGAGGAAGGCTCCCTCCTCTTCCTTTACCGTCGTCATACCTACCGAACCAAACCCACGGGGTTTCAGCACTACTGATCAACAAGAGAGGTTCTTCACAATGTTCGCCACCTGTATTGTCATGCCAGGATGGGTAATCAACTTTTCTCTTCTCGAGGTAATGCATTTTCCATATTTGGAATAGATTGAGCGATTTAGTTGGGTACCTTTCTTGAGTATTAAGGGGGAGTTTTACCCCGAACTTGTTCGACTGTTTTATTCAAATTTGGACGTTAAGGACCCGAAGACAGAAAGGAACATGGTGACGAAGTTCCATACTTGGATCAAAGGTGTGGATTTTGTGGTTGATAAGGTGTTCATGTGCGATCAGTTCAAATTGCTTTCAGGTCGAGACCATTACATCCCCTCCACGTTCAACCTTTTGGAGGCATGTAGGACGATTTTTCAGAACCCAAGATTACAGGCTGTGGAAAACAAGCCTTTAAAACTGAAGCTCTACGAGAGGATCCTACACCTGATCGTCTGCCACAATCTAAATGTCCGTTCGGGCAAGTTCGCAGAGATGACCATCGAGGATATATAATGGATGGAGCACATCATCACCAGTCAGAGACCCAACCTCGCATACTGGATGATTACCAGTATCGTTCGAGGTGCAACTCAGAAGTATAACTTGTATTACGAGTTTCCCATTTCTCAGATGATTCAGAGGATTGCTCCAGAGGTCCTTGAGGACGTTGATCGCCAGAAACCACATCCATCTAGCATGTTAAACGGAACCACTCTACGAAAGATGGGATACGAGCAGACTTATCCTGGTCTTTGGGTGCCAAAGGTTGCTGGTGGCCCTCAGATTCAGGTTGAGGATGTGGGCCTTACAAGTGCTTCAGGTAGTCAGGGTATTGGCTCTGAGTAGTAGCCTGAGGAGTCCGTGCCACAGCAGCAGCAACAGGAGCCTATACATTCTGTTCCTTCATCAGCTCCTCAGACACAGGCCACGCCTGTGCCTCCACCTTCTACTGCGGTTGGTCTATCTACTTCGACCCAGCCTCGCATAGCAGTGCCCTTGGCTCTCCCTGCCGCCTCTCTTGAGTACAAGATCGATCATCTTCTGAAGAGCTTTAACACACTTGAGTCCATTGTCATGATGGTAATGCAGAAGATGGACGCTCGGATGAATGAGGCCTTCTCTGTCATGCATACCTTGGGGACAATGGTTGACAAGGTCAAAATCGAATTATTCGGTCATGACATGATGACACAGTAGAGGATAGATGACCTGGAGGAGAAACTTGTGGGTGAGATTACTCAACTACGGTGATCAATCGCAGTTGCTTATGGATTTCCTCAGTCTTCTACGGCTGGACAACCTCCTCCGCACTCTTTCTTTCGTCCATTTCAGCCTTCGCCTCCTTAGACTTGACCTTCATCTTTCGGAGTTTAACCACCATCTTCGGGAGTTTAACCACCATCTTCGACTCCATTTTCGACTGGCTCTTCCTCACGCCCTGAGGATATTTCTGATTCAGACTAGCTTTTTATGTATTTTTGATGATTTTTTTTTGTGTTTTTGCAAATTGTTTGTATTCATGGTCATTTTTTAATGATATGAACTTGTTTGGATGTTGTCTCTTTATGTGCTCTTGAATTTTTCTTATCCTTATCTCTGTTTGGAGCATATATGATAATTCAAAAAGGGGGAGAATTCACTCAAGGCCAAATTGTTGTTGCCAATTCACCCTTATATATATACTTTCCCTTCTTTGATTGTTGCCAAAAAGGGGGAGACATCATGTATTATGCATTTATTTTGTCATCATCAAAAAAGGGGGAGATTGATAACTTTGAAGTATTTTTGATGATTAATTGGAGTATTTTTTATTATTAAATGGTATGAGGTTTTATATTGTTTTTGATAATGCCAAAATAAATAACAAGTAACAAAATGCATATATGTGAAAATTGGAATGAATTTATTTGATAAAACCAACATATATAAGTCACTTGTGCTTCGGAAAGTGTATATATTTTTACAGGTGAGAAAAATATAAAGAAAGCATCAAGAAAAGCTCACCAAGGCACAAACGCATCGATACGTTGTTAAATGTATCGACACGTTTAAGCCACAATGCCAAAATCAAGCCCGAGTTCCGGAACCTTACCTTAAACGTATCGACAACTTTTGACAGGCGCTCAAACATTTCGAAACCTTTCATCAAACGTATTGATACCCTGAAAGACAAAACAGAACGTATCGATATCCTGGAAAGGCTGATCAAATGTATTAATACCTCAAGACTTGATCAAGCACCCTCTTCACAAACGTGTCGATACCCCAAGCAAGCACCTTCATGACGGACATCATCTTCTTCACATCAAAGGGTTCTAATATGAAATAGGAACATATCGATACCTTTAGGCTGAAACTCTTAAACATATCGATACCTTGAGTCATCGTATTGACACCTTTACAGAAATGAAGTTATAACGGCTAGTTTTAGAAGCATTTAATGTCGCCATTAATGAAGGCAAAGATGACCGTTGGGAAGAATTGATTGCAGATATATAAACAATAATTTTTGAAGATAAAATAGTTGTTGAAGAGCATTAAGAACGATCTGATCAAACTTTAAATATTCTCTGCAATTTTTATTTTATTCTCTTCAATTTTTATTCTTTGTAATTAATTCTAGTGAGAGAAAATAAACTTCTTGATTATCTACTCTTTTAGAGAGTCTTGAAATTAATTTTTGGTAAATTAATCTTGGGTTCTTCTTCACCCGTTTGTTAAAAAAGATTTATTTTGGGTTACACTTCACCCATCAACAAAGAACATTATAATTTGTGGTTTCCCTTCATCCATTCAAAGAAGGTGCTGTATTTGGGTTTCTCTTGGCTCGTGAAAACAAAGAAGTAGTGATCCTCGGTGTGAGTGGATTCATCCAAGAAGAGTGGATGTAGATGTGTTATCGAACCACTATAAACATTTTACTGTGTCCATTTAATTTTTACGCACATAGTTATCGTCTGCATTCATTTCTTTGAATTCATAATTTTTGTTCAAATCAAAATTTTAAAATATCCAATTCACCCCCCTCTTGGATTCTGTCAACTGGGACTTCAAAGGTATGATTCCGCATCTTAAATATGACATACTGGCATCACTTATATCAAAGCCATCCAATAATAAAATTGTCATTTGAGGCATAGTGATAATTGCTCGTAGAGATTCTTCCCAGAGGTTTTTGCAGTCTCTCAATTCAAGAACTTTAAAAACTGAGTTGGATACCAAACTTTTGATGGCATTATTGGTGTTGTTATTTTTGCACAAGAACAATAAAAATAATGCAGTAAGAATACGAAATTGGTTGCTGAATAATTTTTTAACATTTATTGATTAGGAAGTACTTTATATACATGAAAACTTGAACAGAAGAGCATAACAAATTATTGAAAATTTGCATCACAATCTTATCTTCTAATTCCCAATTTTTAGCAACTACAAGTTTAAATCCTTCAAACTTATAACTTATAACTTATTCAAAGAATAACTTATTTCAGCAAATCTTGTAACATCTCAACAGTTTTCAACTTCAGCAGTTGAGGCATCTTTTCAACACTCTTCCTTGAATCAGTTGCTACACACTCTTAATTTTGCTCTTAGAAATTCAAACCTGTTTTTAGAGAGTGTTTTTGTCAGAATATCAGCAACTTGATTTTCTATTTTGCAATGCAGCAACAATACTTCTCATTCATTTTGTACTTCCTTGAGAAAGTAAAATTTGATCTTGAAATGCTTTGTTTTTCCATAGAACATTGGATTGTTAGAGATTGATATAGCAGCCTGATTATCAATAAAGATCTTTGTGCTCTTCTGTTCCATACGCAGATCAATCAAAATTTTTCTAAACCATAAAGCTTGATTAACATTCAGCTGCTGCAGTTCTTTGTGCTATAATTTCTTACTTTTTTAAACACTAGGAAAACATGCCTGATCCAAAACTGAAACAAAAACCAGTTGTACTCTTCATGACATCAATAGAACCTCCCTAATCACTGTCAGAGAAGTGATGGAGCTTAAAAACTGAGCAATGAGTGTACTTTATACCATAATTAGCAATGCCTCTAATATATCTCATAATCATCTTTGCAGCTTGAAAATACACCTCACTTGCACAATGCATAAACCTTAAATGTAAATAAACAGCATGCATTATATCAGGTCCAGTTGCTGTAAGATACATTAAGCAACCAATCAAGCTCTTGTACAGACCTTCATCAACTTTATCAGCTCTATCATCCTTGTTAGTTTTTCTTTTTGATTCATTGGAGTTGTTGTAGCTTTGAAATTTCTATGTGAAACTTTTTTAGAATCCAATTTGCATATTTTTGTTGACAAATGAAAATTTCATACTGCTTTTGCTTCACTTCCATTCCCAGAAAATAGGACATTAAGCCCAAGTTTGTCATCTCAAACACTTTAAACATCTTAGCTTTAAATTATTTTATAACCTTTTCGTTGCTTCCTATTACAAGCAAATCATCAACATAAACTGAGATAACAATTAAATCAGTAGCCTCCTCCTTCACATACAAAGTAAATTCCCTTAAACTTCTTACAAAGCCTAGGCTTAGCAAGTGATCATTTATTCTGCTGTACCAAACCCATGGTGCCTGTTTCAGACTATACAGAGCTTTCTTCAACAAGTATAGTTTATTCTCATGCCCCTACACAATAAATCCCTCAGGCTGCTCTACATATATTTCCTCTTACAAGAAACTATTAAGAAAGGTTGATTTTACATCAAGCTGATATACCTTCCATCCTTTCTATGCTGCAATTGCTAATAGTAATCTGATTATATCTAACCTTGCCAATGGTACAAAGGTTTCAAAAAAATCCATACCGAAAATTTGAGCATAACTTTTCACCACTAGCCTTGCTTTATGTTTGTTAACTGATCCATCAGTGTTTAACTTGGTTCTGAACACCCATTTAACTCTTATAATCTTCCTATTTTGAGGTCTTTCCACAAGCTTCCAAGTGTGATTTTTTTTCTATCATTCTTATCTCTTCTTTCATAGCTTTCATCCATTTCTGGTCTATTTTAGCTTCTTCAAATCCTACAGGCTCCACTACAGCAACATTGTATCTCTGATAAATGTCAGAAAACAATTTTATTCTCTTGACTGGTGGATTATCAATATTATCTTCAGAAGATTGAAAATCTTCTAAAAATTATTCTTTTTCTTTAGCATTTCAATTCCACTGCTCATTTTCCATGAAGGTAACATCTCTACTTATGATAGTTTTTCCAGTTTGAGGTTGGAAAATTCTGCAAGTTTTGGAGATGTTGCTGTAACCAATGAAGACACCTGTTTCTGCTTTCTTATCAAGTTTGTCTCTTTTCACTTGAGGTACATATGAAAAACAAAGACAGCTAAATAATTTGAGATTATGTAGTGAAGGTTTGTATCCATACCAAGTTTCAAAGGGTGTTTTTCTTTTTAAAGCTTTTGTTGAAAGTCTATTGAGCAAAAAGATAACAGTATGTGCAGCCTCTGTCCAAAATTTTTTGGGCATCCCTTTTTCATATAGCATACATCTAACCATCCCCATAAGTGTTCTATTCTTTCTCTCATTCACTCTATTTTACTGTGGATTGTATAAAATTGTTAGCTGATGCTCAATTCCAACTTCATCACAAAACACACTGAACTGTTTTGCAGTATATTCCTTACCATTATCTGATCTTAAAATTTGTATTTTACAGTCACTTTGGTTCTCCACCATAACTTTGAATTTCCAAAACACAACTGTAACTTTAGATTTGAACCTTAAGAAGTAAATCCAACACATTCTTGTTAAATCATCTGTAAACAAAATATAATATTTACTTTCCTTTAATGATGGAGTTCTTTGAGGCCCTCTAAGATCAGTATGTATCAGCTGCAGCTTCTTTGAAGCCCTCCAAGCTTTTTGAGAAAATGGTAATCTATTTAGGTTTCTATATTGACAAGCTTTGCATCCAAGTAAATGCTTTTCAAGTGGAGGTAACCTTGAACCAGCTCATTTTTTTGCATATAGATGAGTGTTACATGGTGATAATGACCCAATCTCCTATGCTATATTTCTGTGTTGCTCATAGAGACTTGATATGCTGTATGCTCCTCCTCTATTAGATCTAAGGAGAAGCATTTGCCTTTCAATTTGATTGTACATACCTTATGGTCATCTGCATCTTTAATTATACACTTTTTGTCTTCAAAGTGTAGTTTATAGCCTTTCTCCAGTAACTGACCAACACTTAATAAGTTTTGATAAATTTCAGGAACATATAAAATATTAGTAATTAGTTTTGTAATCGAAGTACTTTTAATTGCAACTGTCTCTTTAACTTTTACCTCAATGAACTCATCATTTCCAACCTTGACTTTGGAAAATTTAGTTCCATCCAGTTCTTTAAAAAACTCTTTATTATATGTCATGTGATTTGTGCAACCACTGTCAACTAACTAATATTTACTAGAATTGATAGTTGTATAACATGAAGCAACAAACAAGAGCTCCTCTTCCTGTTGGTTCGTCATATTTGCTTCACCCTCTTACTGTTGTTTGCTTCTGCAAACCTTCTCTATATGGCCTAACTGGTTGCACTTTTTGTACTTGATGTCAGATCTCCATCAACACTTAAATTGAGGATGATTTATCTTCTTGCAATGCTGGCATTGAGGGTATGTTCCTTCTTTGTTGTTGCTGTCTCCAGCTCCAGCACTACCTCTGTTTGAGTAGTCTTAATTTACTACTTTTTTCCTTTTTTGCTTTTATTTTTGTCATAGATTTGTAGTTTGGCCTTCAAAGCTCTTTCCACAAACCCTTCTTGCCTGATCAACCTTCTCTGCTCTTGTGCCTGTAAAGCATTCAAAAATTTTACCAAGGAAATTCTTGACAGGTCTTTAGATTCCTCAAGTGAGGAGATTTTAGAGTTAAACCTTTTAGGTAAGGTTATAAGAATTTTTCCAACAACCTTTTGATCAGACATGTTTTCATCTAGTAATCTTACCTTGTTTACAATGCTCAATAGTTTATTAGAGTACTCTTTTATGGTCTCTGATTCATTCATTCGTTGTATCTCAAATTCCCTCCTTAAGTTCAATACTTTCATGCCCTTTGATCTATCATTGCCTTGAGACTCTGTTTTGAGAAAATCCCATATGTCTTTGGCTGATTTCAAGGTCATAATCTTAGTGAAAATAACTTCTGAAATTGTTGAATGTAGACAGGACTTGGCTTTGAATTTTTTTGTTATCTTCTCCTTGTGAATTTTAATTTCCTGTAAAGTGGGCTTGTCAGGTAATGGAGCAATTTCATAATTAGTTTCCACTGTCTCCTGCAGATCAACAGCTTGCAAATAGGTAGTCATTCTCACTGCTTAAGTTTGATAATTCTCACCAGTGAAAATTGGTGGTATTATTGGAGATAAGGTATTTGAGGCCATGTTTTGAAAGGTTGATTTGTTATTTTATGTGCTTTGGTAAAAAACCACTCTTAGAATTTCCCACACAAGCCTTTAAGATTCAGCTCTGATACCAATATGTTGTTATTTTTGCACAAGAACAGTAAAAATAATGTAGTAAGAATACGAAATTGGTTGCTGAGTAATTTCTTAACATTTATTGATTAGGAAGTACTTTATATACATGAAAACTTTAACAGAAAAGCATAACAAATTACTGAAAATTTGCATCACAATCTTGTCTTCTAATTCCGTATTTTTAGCAACTACAAGTTTGAATCCTTCAAACTTATAACTTATTCAAAGAATGACTTATTTCAGCAATCTTGTAACATCTCAACAGCTTACAACGTCAGCAGCTGAGGCATCTTTTCAACAATTGGTAAGAAGATTACACCATCTCAAGCAAATATGTGTTAAGGAAAGGGAATTTATAGATATATCATGGAAAACCAGATCAGTTAAACGCGTCTCATGAGACAACCTCAGCTTGTGGAGGTTTGAGCAGGAATGAAACATTGTTTTGAAACTGGTATCTGTAATGGCAGAAGCCACCAGGACAAATACTTTTCATGTTTCCACACTTGTCAACCATTAACAGAATGCCAAGATCATTAACTCTTCTAAAATAGGTAATGAGGAACTCTTAGCTCTGGATTAGGTAGAAGTGTTTCAATTTCCCATGATGATTAATCTGAACAGGGCCCGGAGTTGGTGAGGTCAAACGTAATTCTTGGTTCAATGAGGGGTTCATCTCGAAGATCCAAATGTGTCAAGGAGACACTTCTTTGTGATGTAGTGCCAACTATAGCATCAGTGGTATAGTTTACTGAAAGAGAATTTTTGAATACTGGGTAATATGGACGGTTGAATACGATTTGGCGATTGATGGGGTTCAACATTTGGGCTGAGCAATTCAGTCATCATAATAGAAGATATGTGTCTGACTTCAAGAGAAGTGAGTTTCTCTGAAGCTACAGCCCACACTAGAGCAAAATTATGACGAAGAATCAATGAATCGTCAAATAATAGGATCAATGCCTACTAAAAACAATCATGGTAAACATCAGACGACATGTACTAGAATGTCAGAGAAATTATGTGTGCAAAATATAAGATGAGAAATAAAAATGAAATATCTAGCACACAATAAATAGAAAACAATAGTTTGATGGATTAAAAGGAATCTCATAAATTAACAAATACAGTTTGAGCTGTGACCTATCACTCAATTGACCATGCTCTTAATAATTTATGGGGTTCAACATTTGGGGTAAGTAATTCAGTCACCATAACAAAAGATATGTAGTCGATTTCAAGAGAAATGTTCTCTAAAGCTAAATCATATTCGAGTAAAAATTACAGCAAAAAATCAGTGAAATGTCAAACATTCGGATTAATCCCCACCAATACACCACAATAAACATTAGATGACATGTAATAGAATGTCACAGAAATTTTATAAGATGAGAAATAAAAATGAAGCATCTAGTAGACAATAAATAGAAAACGTCAGAGGGATGGATTAAAAGGAAACATCAGAATGAGCATTTCTTGTAAATTAGCAAATACGGAGTGACCTGTGACCTATTATTTAATTGACTATGCTCTTAGTCATTTCAATTCCTTCAAGTAAATGACCGTTTAAACAAACTTCGAAAATTAAGTAGGTCCAAAAGGCAATAATGTAATCAAAATAAGCTTTAACATTATAATTCAGGAAGTCCTCTAATGAAATTATCCATCAGTGCCCTATATGAATGATGTTTTGCTTCATCTTTAAAACCTTTGAATGTCCATCAACTAACTAAATTAGCTTACACAGTATTTTGTGAAGAAAGAGTTTGTCACTAGAATCATATTGAACTTGAGCACATTAGGTGCCCAATATTAAATCCAAGTTATGGTACTAAAGCATTAATACTAATAACGTCCCAAAATTAGGCAGCTCATTCAAGATACTCTCATTTAATCTCCCTAACATATTAAATACATGGTATCAATACCACTCATAAGCACTTTGAAATAATAAATTTGAAGAATTACGAGTCAATGCTGGATAATTTATGGAACGGTAATACATCTCTCCATCACAAATCTCCCCTAAGTACTATTAAACGCAACAGCATTCCAATTATCTATGAAACCGGAAAGTTAAGAGGAAAACTGCTTTTAGTATGAGAATCACGGCTAATTGATTGCAACAGGGAGGTGATTCTATGGTAGGTATGAACCATAACAGCTGCAGGTAGAGTGTAAAAGTGGTGAAGTGTAAGTATTTCTTTTATGTATGCAAAATTTGCTTCCTTTTGAAATGTATTCAATGAGAATATCAGAAGGAGACATTAACAACAAAATCATAACAAGTGACTCTGAGATCAACCAATCCATGTCAAATCTCAAGTCAAAGGCTTCCTCTATATTTCCATTCACTAAGCCTTACTTCTAATTGAGGGCAACCATTGAGCAACTCCTCTGATATGGTACTGATAGCATGATCACATTTGACAGTCAACACAGTTACTGGAGGTGAGTAGATGGTGAAGCATATTCAGGACCAGAATCGTGTGTCATGCTCAATCGTGTGTCCCATTCTTTTGCTGTTTTGATTTTCAGTTGTTAAGTGGATGGATCCACTACTTTATTTCTGTTATCTTGTTCCTCTTTGAAATTATAAATTCAAATGGAGGCATTGAATAAAAAGGCATGGACAACTACAACTTAAGTTTCTACCTACCTTCTTTTCTTCTTCTTTCTAAATCCTTCTTTATCATCCTCCAAATCAGAAATATGAATAGACCGGTCTCCTCTTCTCAGCAATTGAACCCAAGTACAAGGACCCGAAGGAAAGTGTACATAAAATCCAATAATACGATTGCAAATAACTTAAACATAAGTACATACATAACAATGATATGTTCTGGATCATATAGCTATCACAGCATGCAAGTAACCTTATAAGAGCTAAAACAGACACACAGAGAGAGTATACCTTAGATCCTTGCATTTCCGGCCGATCCAGAAAGTAATTTTCCACTAAAATCCGTGCAATTATGTAGACAAAGTTATTGCAGGGAAGGCCAAAGTATAAGGTCAATGGCTGAATTATCAAGCTTACCACAACCTACTTCAAGCTCCCATGGTATGGATTTTGTGGTAATAAAAGCGTCATAATTTCCATTGAAGGCGTAATATCCTTCAACATTACCTAAAACCAAGATTATTTCCATTGCTTAAAAATGTAACAACAAAGAACCAAACCCTGAAAGTTGTGCAAGTAGCAGCAACAGAGCAGATCGAAGCGACGTCTAGTTTGGCTATTATGATATTCAAAAGAACCGCAGGCAGTTGATCCTGGCTCTTGGCTCTGCTTTCGCTGGTAGCCATTTTCATGTTTCTTACTTCCTTTCTTTCCTCTCTTTTCAGCGATATGTGTGAATTATGTACGTATTATTGAAGAGAGAAGTTTTCGTGCAACTTCGGTTCATGTTACGATAGTAGTAATGCTCTAAACTTTGAATATAGTAGACGTCTTCCAAATAATAACTTATAGGTCATTGATGTTTCAGTTTTTACATATAAAGGCATAGTTTATACATTTATAACAAATACGCTTTTAAGTGACTTCGAATTCCATTTAAATGACAAAACTACCATTATCTATTGAATTTTGACAATCACAGTTGAAGTATGTAACTTATCCTAAAAGATACTTAAAAGTCGTCTGAAAGAAGTTATGGGTTTAAATTGTCACAAATAAAAATTATATTTTTATGTGTAAAAATGTAAAAATACAGGGGCTTTTATGTTATTATCCCATGTACTATGTGCATCTGGAGCCAGGATGGGAGTCAACTTACCTTCTGTCCTTTATTTAAAAGGCTCTGTTAGCCCATTTAATTAGGCCTACTTCTACACTTAGACTTTTCAATCTAAGCCTAGTCAGGTTTGACAAGAGTTATTTTTTGTTTTTTTCCCCCTTAAAAAATAGTATTTTTATCATTAATATTTTAATACCATATAGATACAGGCATTTTAAAACACTCGTTAAGATGATTTGTATATATTAATGAGATTTTAAATATACAATTTAATAATTTATATGATTAAACTATGAATTTAAACTCATAATAAGGACCACATCATTTACCGCAACCATTTTTATTAAAAATATCATAACAAAAAATTGGTATTTTATTTGCACGAGAAAGATCATATTACCATTAAAGCTTTGATACTAATTGCTATCATACTAATCAAACATTACCATATTTTCAACATTGTGTGAAAAACATGCTAATTGAATGCACTGGAAAGTTCATATTACCATTCAAACTTTAATACTAATTGCTATCATACTAGTACTAGTCAAACGTTACCATATTTTTGACACTGTGAAAAACATGCTAACTGAATTCAAACAATGGAAATGCAATGAATTGCAGATCAAAAAAAGCTCACCGCAAAGTCATCAGAATGCATTGAAAGCAGGAGTATCATGTCAATTTTAGTAGAAACCGACAAACCATAAATAGCAATTGCACAAGTCTATCGAGTTTAGAAAAAGACATGTATAGTACAACTAATTTTCACATAAATTTAATCGGTGCTTGATAATACCTTAATGTAACTTATTTTAATTTTAACTAATATTAAATATTTTTTTAAAAGAAAATTCTATCCTACGGCAATAGCATCTCAATATTAAATATGTTCTTAATAAAAAAGGACAAAACAAACTTAAATTGCTTGTTGCCTTCTCGGATGTGATAATCCTGCAAGTGATAGAACTTACAATGGCTGAAGAAAGTACTAATATAAACACAAAATCAAGTACAAATACAAAGCTTGGAGACCTTCAACAGAAGACTACACTATACCAGCCAGTAAGTTTATGCAAATCCTGTAATGTGTATCAAACTATGAGATTATTTGCCACAATCAATTCAGCTGCAAACACACCATGAATTTACTTTGCGAATGTTAAATCCATCCTGAGCAGTTCAAAGGACAATAATTTAACATCAACTTTATTCGTCAACAGAAAATTTTCTGTCGGCAGCATAATCAACGAAACTATAAAGAGGAGCCACATTCTCACCATACTTCTCAAATCCATCCAATTCCCTCTTAGCTCTTGCTCTGAGTTCCTCGGCTACTTCCATAGCTTTCTCAACCCCATAGATCGCAACGTAACTCATCTTCTTTCTCTTCTCGTTTTCGTCTTCTTGATTCTGTGTTTTTGCTCCCAATAAATCATCGACCACTTGGTACAATACCCCAACAGCTCGACCATATCTTCTCAATCTCTGTATCTCATCATCGTCTGCACCAGCCAACAGTCCTCCACACACTGCTGAGCACTCACCCATTTCACCAAATTTTTTCTCTTGAACGAATGCAACTAAGTTGGGACCACCCTCAAGGTCAAGAAACTG
>JAVXUL010106377.1:0-18935 GCA_035590515.1 Trichilia minutiflora
AATCTAACTCTTTTTGAGAAAAACAAGACTCAAATAAGTTCAGGATTCATAATCGCCCAAATCAAAATCTAAATTCCCAAAAATTCTCTTAAGCATGCACATTTACTTTCAAACTTCTATCACAAAACCACTTCACACTTAACTTCGCCCAATCCAAATTCAATATCAATAAAAAGGTTTCACGTTTCACATCTCCTATCACTAGTACTCATCATCACACACACGCACTCATACAAAGAAAACATACAATCACACAATACAAGTACGAGAAAACAAACCACTAGCACTAATATAACTATGAAAATAACATCACCAAAAATTAAAATTAAATCAAGAAAAATTTACTACAATAAGCTAATAAACACGTTTTTAAAGCTCACAAAAACCATATAAAAACCAGTACGAAAAACACTAGTCCATTTCCACTCCCCCAAACTTAAATCTAAGTGTTGTCCTCAACACTTCAAAATAAGAGCCAAAGGCGATACTTGGGAGACGAGATAGAATCTCGTCTCATATGCATCATCCACATTATCATCATCACCACCTGACTCATCTTCTATGTTGTCCTCATCATCATCATCTGAATACAGAGGCTGAAAATACGAAAGCTGGGGATACTAGAAAGTTTCGTGCCCAGCCAATCTGCCCTGATGAAGAAGTATAACTCTTACGCTCGCCAGGAAACTGCTCAGAAAAGACATGAAATACTCCTGCTACCTGACAACTTTGCCAGCTCCTTCTGAGTCTGATTGAGCTCTGATGCTAAACCTATAATAGAAACTTTCTTGGCTGATGCCTGTTTGGGTTTGGAGAAAGATGGCTGCTGCGTTGCACTCGAACTAGTGGCTCTACCAATTCTGTCTATAGTATGCATGGTGATAAGGCTTTGGGCTGCAACATCTTTAGGTTAGAAACCTTCACCCTAACCAAAGAAATAAGCTCTGAAATCAATGATGGAAACGAAAGCCTGACAGTTGTGTTTTCTACAGAATAACTAATATTCTACGATATCCACTAACCCACATCAATAGACTTCTGATTTTTCAGGGCGTACAGCATTAACGCTCTCTCTTTGTTGACCTCAGTGAGGTGATAAGAAGGACTAAGGCGGGCACACAGGAAGTGGTGCCAAATCTTCATTATGGGTGATAATCGTTTAGTCAGGAAAGTAGTATGAACACCCCTTTCTCTTAATCTCTCTCAACACCTCTCGAGCACTCATATTCTTTAAACACCATACCCCTTTCCTTCAAACCGGCCCTTCTTTTGATCAATTTTTTAAAAAACACGATCGCCTCTTGGGTACGAAATTTGGTCCTATCAAACTCCTCCAAAGTTTCACCCCGAGGCCTTTTTCCAATGTATTTTTGCCTTGGCATTGTAAATAACCACTTCTAAAGCAAAGTAATTCAATATTCCACAAACAAACCACAACACCCGACTATACTACTTTAAAAGAGGTAAAGGCAACCAATAGTACTTTCCCTACTCGCAATATAGAATCAATGTCATAAATTTCACAAGAAATGGTATAACCTAAACAACCCTAGGTTTAACAAAATTCACCAATGCCTCAATAAATCAAGAGTTAAGAAATTAACTAAATGTGTACCTTGACTCCCTTGAGTGTAAAAAAGTAATAAACCAAGATAAGAGAGTGAGATTAAGAGAAAAACGTTTGAAATCCCCATTGTTGAGTATGAAATGTCACAGAAAAGAAGGTCTATATATTTGAAAACCAGCAGCGTTGCAGCGAGAAAATTTCTTCGCTGCAGCGCAGAAGCATGGTTTTGAATTTCTAACTCGAGCTGCAGTGAGAAAAATTTTATGTCAATATAGCAAAACTCTCTGAAAATTTCACTGTAGCGAAATTATTTTCTTTGTTGTAGCTGGGATCTCTGGACATTTCGCTGCAGTAGGATATTTTTCTTCGTTGCACCTGGGCTTACTAGACATTTCGTTTCAGAGGGATATTTTTCTTCACTGCAGCGGGGCTTTGAAAACTTCATTGCTTAAGACTTCAATTCGGCTTTTCTATATTATATCAAAAACATTATAATAAAACAAACTGAAATAAATGAAACTAACATTTAAAATAAAAAAAATAACAAAAATAAACAAAATATTGGATTGACTCTAAACAAGCGCTAGATTTAATATCCCCAGTCAGACTTAGTCAACAATATCATATCATTCGGGATTTTTGAGCTTATAATTATCTTTCTCCTACTTAAGTTCTTCATTCCCATAAAAGTGCTTCAATCACTGTCCATTGACTCTGAACAACCACCCCTTTTCATTTTCCAGCATGATGGCCCCGAAAGGTAACACCTTCTTGATGATAAACGGTCTTCCCCATCTAGACTTGAGTTTTTTCGAAAATAGTTTCAACCTTGAATTGAATAAGAGGACTCTCTGACCTGGAATGAATGACCTTCTTAAAATCTACTCATCATGCCCTCGCTTTGTTCTCTCCTTGTAAATCTTTGAGCTTTCATATGCTTTATTCCTGAACTCTTCTAACTCATCCAATTAGAGGTGTCGATGCTCCCCAGAACTCAACCCATCAAAATTCAACTTTCTTATAGTCCAATATACTCTATACTCAAGCTCAATTGGAAGATGATAAGACTTCCCAAACACTAGTCTATAAGGTGACATCCCAATTGACGTTTTAAAAGCTGTTTTATAGGCTCATAAAGTATCATCAAGCATAATCGCCCAATCTTTTCTATTTGTATTGACAGTCTTCTCAAGGATTTGCTTAATTTCTCGATTCAAAACCTCTGCTTGACCATTCGTTTGAGGGTGATAAGCAAGAGTAATCCTGTGCTTGACTCCATATCGATTCAACAAGGCAATAAATAACTTGTTGCAAAAGTGAGAACCCTCATCACTGATTATTGCTCTTAGAGTCCCGAACCTGATGAAGATGTTCTTCTGTAAGAATTTCAGAACCACCTTAGCATCATTAGTTGCAATGGCTATGGCTTTAACCCATTTAGACACGTAATCAACTGCCATAAGAATGTATTATTGACCATACGATGTAAGAAATAGACCCATAAAATATATACCCCATATATCAAATAATTCCACTTCCAACATCCCATTTAACGGCATCTCATTTCTTCTAGAAATATTTCCTACCCTTTGACACTTATCATATTTCTTCATAAAAGCATAGGTATCTTTAAACAATGTTGGCCAATAAAAACCTGATTGTAAAATTTTTGCAGCTGACCTAGAGGCACCAAAATGCCCTCTATATGATGAGGAATGACAACCACTCAAAATCTGTTTAGCTTCATCTTCAAATATACACCTTCAAATCACCATATCAATACATCTTTGGAATAAAAAAGATCATTCTAAAAATAACTCTTCACATCATGAAACAGCTTCCATTTTTGTTGATATATTAAATCCGGTGGTAATAATTCACAGGCAAGGAAGTTTACAATATCTGAGTACCAAGGCAAAGAAGTATTGACATTGAATAATCTCTCGTTTGGGAATAACTCTTGAATGGGTGGCCCTTCTTCTTTTTCTAATTCTATTTGTGATAAATGATCAGCAACTATATTCTCACTGCCCTTCTTATCACGAATCTCCAAATCGAATTCCTGTAATAATAGAATCTATTGAACCAATCGAGGCTTGGCATCTTTCTTTGCAAATAAATATCGAATTGCTATATGATCTGTAAAAATGGTAACTTTGAACTCTAAAATGTAAGCTCGAACCTTTTCTACAGCAAACACCATTGCTAACATCTCTTTCTCTATGGTGGTGTAATTCAATTGGGCTTCGTTCAACATTCGACTTGTATAGAAGATTGCCCAAAACATCTTATCCCTTCGCTGTTCAAGAACTCCTCCTACCTCAAAATCACTAGTATCACATATGATTTCAGATGGTTTTGCTCAATTTGGAGTAACTACTATAGGGGATGACATCAGTTTCTCTTTATTCTTCTTGAAAGCCTCTCTACATGCATCATCAAATTTGAAGACTACATCTTTCTCAAGTAAATTACAAAGCGGCTTTACAATCTTTGAGAAATCCTTAATGAATCTCCGATAGAAACCTGCATGACCTAAAAAACTTTGAACTCCCCTCATTGTACTCGATGGCGGTAATTTTTAAATAACAGCTAACTTTGCTTGATCTACCTCAATGCCCTTCCTGGACACTAGATGACCTAACACAATACCATCACTTACCATAAAATGACATTTCTCCCAATTAAGCACTATGTACATCTCTTCACACCTTTGTACCACCATAACGAGGTTGTGAAGGCAATGGTCAAAAAATGTTCCAAATATCAAGAAATCATCCATAAAGACTTTTATGACAACTTCAATGAGATCTAAAAAGATGGCCATCATACATCTCTGAAATGTAGTTGGTGCATTACATAAACTAAATGATATCCATCTAAAAGTAAACGTGCCATAAGAACACGTAAAAGTTATCTTCTCCTCATCTTTAGGGCAAATAAGAATATGATTGTATCCAGAATACCCGTCTAAGAAGCAATAGAACTCATGCTCAACAAGCCGATCTAACATTTGATCTATGAATGACAATGAAAAATGATCTTTTTGAGTAACCTTATTTAGCTTTCGATAGTCAATACAAACTCTCCAACCCGTTACTGTTCTTATTGGAACTAACTCATTCTTGTCGTTTTTAACTACAGTAGTTCTGCCCTTCTTAGGCACCACTTACATCAAGCTCACCCAAGGACTATCTGAGATAGCATAAATAATCGTAGCATTTAGTAATTTCAACACTTCAGCCCTGACCACTTCCTCCATCGCTAGGTTCAATCTCCGTTAATGCTCAATAGTTGGCTTATATTCCTCTTTCATCAGAATTTTATGCATACACACAGTTGGACTAATACCCTTAATATCTGAAATTGACCACGCAATAGCTGACCGATGTTTCTTCAAAACCTGTAACAAGCTATCTTCTTGCTTCTGTTTTAGAGATGCTAAAATGATGACTGGTAAAATAGAGTTCTCACCTAAGAAAGCATACCTTAAATGTTTGGATAATTGTTTCAAAGATTGAGTTTTAGAAAGAGTCGCTGGCTGAGTTTGTTCAGCTTGGTTATCTATATTAGCATCAATCTCTATCAAGTCTTCAAGAGTGAACACCCCTCCCTTTTCACCATTCTGAACTTCACTATAAAAGCTTCCATCTTTATCTACTGGAAGATCTTCTTTGCATATATTGGACGTTACTAAACAATGCTCCAATAAATCTCTCGAAGAAAAATCTAGAAAAATGGCATCCACTGAGCTTGATACCACATCAACTTTCTTGCAAGATTGGTCTCCAGTTGAAAATTTCAAGGATTGATAAATGTTGAATTGAATTCTTCGTCATTCACCCACAAGGTGAGATTCCCTCTGTGAACATCAATGAGAGATCTTCTAGTTACCAAGAACGGTCTGCCAAGAATAATTGAAATTTCTCTATCTTTCTCTATGTCAAGTAATATAAAATCCACCAAAAAAATAAACTTGTCCACTTTAACCAATACATCTTCCACCACTCCCTTAGGAAAAGAAAGAGAACAATCTGCCATTTGCAAAAAAATGGTAGTGGATTTTATTTCTCCTAAACCTAACTTTTTTAAAACAGAAAGTAGTATAAGATTGATGCTGGCTCCAAAATCACACAATGCTTTCTCAAAAAGGGAATCCCAGATAATGCAGGGAATGGTAAAATTATTTGGATCCTTGACCTTTTGAGGTATTTTTCTCTGAAGAATAGTACTATACTTCTCTGATAATTTCACCATTTCATAATCTTTCAACCGTCTCTTCTTTGACATTATCTCCTTCATGAACTTTGCATAGTTAGATATTTGCTCCAATGCCTCTTTCAAAGGGATGTTGATATGGATTTTCTTAAAGACATCCAAAAATTTTCTAAACTGCTCATCTAAATTTTTCTTCTAGAATCTTTACGAAAAGGGGATTGGTGAAGGTCTAATGGGAGGATTATCTAAAAAAGTAATCCTTAAGCCATTCTTTACTTCCACTGGTTTCTCAATTGAACTCTCAACTTCTTCTGCTTCCTTTCCCTTTTTAACTTACCTTTTCTCTTTAAAAGGCTGTACAATATCCTTCCTTGATTGTATTTTTACTTCTTTCCCACTCTGTAATGTGATAGCATGACAATGATCCTTGGGATTTTTCTTTGTATCACTAGAGAATTTATTGGTAGATTGTTCTTTTATGACTTTAGCTAGCTGAATAATTTGTACTTTCAATAACTTTATGGTAGCTCCCATATTCCCACAATGTGTCTCAATGCTTTCAATTCTTGTCTCATTCTTATTGAATCTCCCTCTGATCTCATTAATAAATGTCCCCATAAACTCTTCTAAGAAAGGTTTCTTCTTCTTTACAGGGTTTTGTAAAAATCCTAAAGGTGGTTGTAACATGTTTCTTGTATTATTATAGAAGAAATGTTCATGATTTCTTAACCCTAGATGATAATGAGTGGGCAAGTTGTTATTTCAAAAGTTGAAGTTCCTGTTATTAACATACTGAACCTGTGCTTGATCATCTTCAACTCCAGAATACGATGTACTTGCCATAGCTACTGATTCCTTGCTCAATGATAGGTCATTACTCGTCATGGCTAAAATTTTACTTGTAAAAGCTAAAATTTGTGCTGTCAAAGCTACAATAGGGTCTACTTCATGCACACCAACAACCCTCTGATTCTTTTCATTTGGCCATTGATAGTTATTGGAGGCCATTTCTTCAAGCAATAACTAAGCCTCTTCTGCTGTCTTAGATAGGAGTATTCCTCTAGCTGCTGCATCCACAATAATTCTTGTTTGCCCATTCAAACCATTGTTGAATAGTTGAATTTAAAACTAGTCTTGGTAACCATGTTAAGGATATCTCCGTATTAAATCCTTGAATCTATCCCAAGCCTCAAATAATGGCTCAAAATCCAGCTGTCTGAATTGAGTTATCTCTCTTCTGAGTTGTGAAGTCTTGGATGTTGGAAAGAACTTGGATAAGAATTTCTGAGCAAGTTCTTCCCATGTTGCTATGCTCCTGGGTTGCAAAGACTGAAATCATCCTCTAACTCGATCTCTCAATGAGAAAGGGAATAATTTAAGTCTAATTACATCTTCAGTGACTCCGTTCATCTTCACTGTATCATATATTTTCAAGAAAGTTCCTAGATGAACATTAAGATCTTCATAAGACAATCCTTCGTACTGATTCTACTGGACCATATTGATCAATGAAGGCTTCAGCTCAAAGTTGTTAGTCTGAATCACTTATCTATGTATTCCTAAGTAGTTATCATTAACTACTGGCCTGAAGTAATCACGAAGGGCTCATTGTTGATGATTATCCCATTGGATGAGCTTAATTCCTTCTCTCTTCTTGCTCAAGAGTTCTTTCTCTTCTTCTAGCACCTTAATTCCTTTGACAAGTACGTTTAATTTCTAGATTAAAAGATGTTAGCTCTAGACTTCGGCTTCTTCATATAAACTAAAAAAAATAACACACTCAAATTAAAATCAATCACTTGGTCACAATATCAACTATATTCAAACACTTAGTAGTAATCCCCAATAACGATGCCAAAAATTTGATAACGCTTAAAAGAACACACAATTGTAAATGTAAGAACTGTAAGTGCACGGTGTCGAGTTTTGTAATAATTGAAAAGTAGGATGTCGTTCCCACGAGGATTGTAAATGTCTCTAAGCTGAGTATCGTAATTATAATGATTAAACTCTAATTGGGTAAATTTAAATAAATGCCAATTTTAATCAACTAAAATTTTAAAGTAAAACTAATAACTAAACGGTGAGAGAATTCTATTAATGGCATGCTTAAGGGATTTAACTATATCAAAATCTTCTGTATCAATGTTAATTTACTATCATTTCCATACATTTACCTATTAACTAGGGTTATAATCGATTTTATCTCATCTTTCAAATCTCGATAAAACCCTATATACCACCACTTAAGATAATATTCCTATTTAACTCTAGTCAATCATGTAGTTGTTAAGTGTTAACCCTAAAAGCTTACCTAGTGAATAATTGTTTTCTAACACATAATTATCTAGGTTGCACTTCTTTGAACAAGTACATACAACTCTCTTTTTCAAGTTCAGTTCTATGTAACGTTATATTAGTTTAATAACCAATTAAACTATGCATTAATTACAAAAAGCACAAACAGATAAACACACTTTTATGATAATAAATAAATATAACACAAGAACACTAAGGTTTTATTAAGCCTTTAAGCACAACAAAATTCAACCACTTATGGAAAATAAATCCAATATAACCATTATCCAAAACATAGTTAAAATATAGCACTAAGATCAAATACTAAAGAGCAAAAGGATGAGAAACTCTTTGAAGTTGAAGAAGGTTTGTCTTGTGTCTTCTCCTTTGATCTTTTATGATTTGAGCCTTCAAAATAAACGTCTGGAATCTTCTAGAATCTTCTGTGGCCACTAGGTTCTCCTTCTTTTATGAATCCCAAGAAAAGCTCCTTTTATAGAAAGAATTTAGGGCACCAATAAGACATCTTCGCTAAACGGTGCTACAGCGAAAAAAAATAATTCTCGTTGCAGCGGGACTTTCTGCCAAATTCGTTGTAGCGGAAGGAAAAGTCTCACTGCAATGAAAGCTTCTAGAAAACTCGTTGCAGCGAATAAAATTAATTGGCTGAAGTGGAGACCTCTGTCAATAACGTTGCAGCGAAAGAAAATTCTTTCCGCTACAGCAAGGATCACTTAAAAAAAATCTTCAAGAAGAACACAGCCCCGAATGTCGAATTTCCAAAGCCACAATAATCATCATAAATCGACCTCTTTCTTGGCAAAACGAAACAATTAAAACCTGCACACTACCAGTAAGGAAAACATAAAAATACCAACGAAATTATTCGAAACTAAGCAAAGAATCTTAATAAAGGATGAGTGATAAAATCACTCATCAATGAGGTAGGGAAGAGAATAACATCTTTAGAAAGCACAATGGTTCGAATTTAACTGGTCTAGGGTGCCAAGATTTCTATTATATGAGGCATCTGAAGTTAGGACAAAAAATATGAATCAAACCTTACATGTGATATAAAAGAAAATGAGTTTCCTACTTATTGAGATTAATTAACTAAAATTTTTATTATGTAAGGTTGGTTAATTTTGATAAAATGTTGAATCCCCAATAATATTAAATTTTAACAAAACTTTTAGATCTTGACTTAGGGAATGTAAGATTCAAATTAAATAGTGAAAGCTAATTTTAAATTAGTATTTATATAACTCTCAAAATATTTGAGTATTATTATTTTTAAAATTTTAAAATCTAATAAGTCAAATTGTTTGATTTATTAATAGCATATCAGTAACAAATGTTTTCTACTTCTCTTCAGTCTCTCTTATAGATATGTGATATATCTATAAATAATATTATTAACAAAGTTCTCCTTGATATCTTAGATAAAAAATTTTGATGGCATAAAATTTTTAGATTTAGCGAGGGAAATTGAGAATTGTTCTTAATTTTATATAATTAATAATGTCTTGGTAGTAATTATGCCTTATAAATTTAATAAGTAATACTTCTTTTAAGAAGCATCAAGTATTAAATGAAAGGTATAATAAGAGTTGATGGATTAAGATTAATTATTAACCTCAATAAATTAAGAGTTGTAAATAAAGTATGAGAATGTCTCAATTATTTATTACAAATTTCTTACATTTACAAGTATTGTAAAAGAAAAGAAAAATTCTCAATTCATAAACTATATGTTGTGTGCTTCTATCTTTAGTGTGAACCCCGTGTTTATACCTTGAGGGTATATTTATAATTTTACACATTCACTATTTATATAAATTACATTCCTCACGTACATCAATGACACGTCAACACGATTTCAGAATTTATTTTTGAGATTTGGTTGGTTAGGAAGAGTTTGAGAGTGTAAATTCAGCAACCCCCATTGGTATTTTTTAATTTAGAGAGGACTCAAGTGAGAAATATCATTTTTGACAGGTTCGATCGACTGAATAGCCTAGTTCGTTCGATCAATAATTTGGTAACTTCCTGAAAAATTTACGATATTTTATTCGTTCGAACGAAAAGGGGGGTTTATTCGATCGAATGGGGCTTCGTTCGATTGAATAAATTATTTGTTTAGTTGAAGTATTGGTTTATTTAAACAAAAAAGAATTCGTTCGACCGACAAAATAGAAGTCCCCTGACTTTTTAGGACATCGAAGTATTCGTTCAAATAAACCCTGATTTGTTCGATCGAATTGACATAAAATGATAATTTTGTCCTCTTCTAAAAGCTTCTCCTTTAAAAAACTTAAAGGTAAAAGGAGCTGAGCCCCAGTTTCCCTCCCCACCCCCCCATTCCTCTCTTTCCCTCTCTTTTCCTCCTCTTCACGTCGTTCTCTCTTTCTCTCACTAAGTCTTCACTATATTTTACTAAAATTTTGATTTCTTGTCACCTGTCGACTGCATTCCTTGCATCTAACTTCCCGGGAACATCAATTTAACGATAGAAGCGCGGAATCAAAAAAGGGCATCTAGGGTTTCAGGAAGAAAATTTGGGTTTTTTTATTTTTTAGCGAAACCGAGGCAAACCGACAATATCGTGAGGTAACCCGCATCATTTCTAACCTATCTATACTTTTTGTTTTGTAATATGGCATGATTTTGTAAAATGGGTTTTACTATTTAGCCACATATATTTCAGTAATTTTAATGCGTACATTATAGTTTTTGCATGCTAGTTAAATTATAGAATAACCCGATAAGTCGATAGAAAGCTATGGGTGTAAATTCGGAGAATTTGGTTTGGTATAAATAGTAATTGAGTTACTGTTCTGATGTGAATGTGGGAATCACATGTCTAGATTACAAAATCGAGTCGAAATATGCTATTTTAGTAGCATTGGGAGTTCGTGATAGTAGTGTATGGGTAATTAGACGAATAACGAAGGTTTTATCTGATTTTCGCATAATATTCAATTTTAGGAAAATTTGGGTTATCATGCACTGTACGCATACGAGTCTCATTTGGGAATCAAAATTCTGTATTAATATGTTTCTGACAATTGTTTTTAGGCAACGGTGCATGACCGAGGTATTCGATAGACGTGCCAAGAAACGAGAAAAATTAGGGAGTGTATACCCTCCCTAAGTGTGAGTGGACTCTTTCTGTTTTGTCATTTTATTAATGATCTTGTTTTTCATAAATATAATGATATAAGAATATTTTATAAGTGCTTTTGCTTATCACTCTCAATTATGTGGAAATACATATATATATATATATATATATATAATATGGTTTTGTAATGGATTTAATGTGGTTTGGTATATATGTTTTATGTGATGATACGACCAGTGGGTTATATTTTATGATTGATATATAATGATAGGCCAGTGGACCAAATTTTTATATCTTGCATATTGATGATAACAGCCATGAGAGTCGAGTTACTTATTGTAACTATAGGGTGGTAGCCTGGGGAAGAGTTCACGGGGATGTGGACCCCCAGGTGAGTGTTATATATGGTAGCCTAGGGTTGGCCTAGTAGAGAGGTCACCTAGGTGAGTGGAGACTTCACAGGTGGGGTTGTTATATGATGATTGTGATGTTGTGATAGAGATGTGATTCGATCACCTATGAGTCTCATCGAGTCAGTCACGATGTTACCCCGTGGCTGCTCGAGGTGAACGTCAATGATAGGCATATTTTCTGAAAAATTATGCATATTTTATTTCTTATATTTAAATTTATCTTTTATTAAATAGCATATTTTATCTGCATACAAATTCACTGACGGCTCGGGATTGCGCCTGATTAGTGTAATTCCCGGGAAAGCAGCCAGCCCACAAGATTTCAGTTTATGTTTTGGAGTTTTCAAACTGAAAAAAATATTTTTTATCAAACTATTTGAAATGTACTTATTTGAACTTTTCTATTCTGTGGATCAAGTATAATTTACTTATGTTTATCTTTTGTTCACTCACGAAGTATATTCCCGTATACTCACCCCCCTCACTCTACAGTTTCAGGGTATGCAAGAAGATATGCGATTTGGTTGGGTGGTGATCGCTCCAGGTGTTGAGAGCATCAGGTATATGCTATGTCGACTCACCTTGCATGGTTCACAATCCACTGGAGTCGTGTCATTTCAGTAAAAAAATTTTATATGATGATTGAATGATTTGAGAAATGGATTACACATTTAGAAATGTTTGTAGATTATTTTGAAATGTTTCGAAGTTTGGGGTGTTTGGTTAAGATTGTTTTTGGAAGTGTTATACGAAATATCTTGATACAGGTTTTTGTGAAGACCTTACAGGCTTACAGGATGTATTCTGTGTGATTGAATACATCCTAGCAGTCTATGGCGATTGTCACATGTGGGATCCACGTATTTGGGCGCGATAATTTTATTGGTATCAGAGCTTTTGATTTTAAAATGATTTTGAAAACACCCAAACTTGATTTTCAAACTATATTTTTAAAATTTTGTGCATGATTTCATAGTTTTTGAAAGTTTTTCAGTGGACTTGGCAAATCGAGCTATAAAAAGTATCACCATCATGTTAAATATATATAAATGAACTCTGTGCTCTTTTTGTAGCAATAATATCTTCGAGATCTAGACGAGGTCGTGGTAGACCGCGAAGAGAAATTGTGCCTGATGGAGAAGAGGTTACATCGTATATGCCTCAGCCTAAACCCGAGGAACAGCATGAACCTCCTCCGCCTCAATACCAGCAACTAGGCATGAGAATGCCTCGTACTATGACGCCTAAGGTATAGACTGACTTTATGGCATATTGGAATACTCAAGCTGCTGAAGCATTCGGATCAGCTTCAAAGTTGTTTAAACTGATTAAAGAGGTTTGATAGTTCAGAAGTGTCTTTTGGAGGTATTACAGATACGATAGAAGTCAACCGATAGTTTAAAAAGCTGAAAGGTGATCTAAATAATATGGAACTAGAAGATAAGCATAAGTTAAAGGTGATTGTTCAGCTTTTAGAGGGTAGTGCAGCTATATGATGGACAAATGTGCAAGCCAGATCCTCAGTACAGTTGATTTGGGATAATTTTGTACAAGAATTTTGAGATCAATATTATAGCCCTTTTCATTGTAATCAGAAGAAGTAGGAATTTCTTTAACTAAGACAGATGGATAAGATAATGACAGAATATGATACCTAACTGAGAGAGTTGGTTGAGTTTGTACCAAAATTTGCTAATAAAGAGAGCTTGTGTGCCAAGTTCAAAGAGGATTTGAACTTTGAGATCCATGAGAGGATGTCACTGTCAAGAAATCAGGGGTATAAAGAAATGATTCTGATGGCCCTTCGAGCTGAGAAGTTGGTAGGAGAGAGAAGGTCAAGGAGTTAATTTCAGAAAAAAAAAGATTTGAGTATACAGGTTGGCTCTCCATCTAAGAAGAGTCATAGCAATGGTTCATCCAATAGTGCCTCTACTACAAGCCCCACTAGTATTTCTTCATATTCTCCTCAAGGTCAAGAACCCTCGAGATTCAGATCATCAGCTCAAGGACATACTCAGGGCTCGAGATAAGTTCAGAGAGTGGACAAGTGTATTCGTTGCAGATAATATCATGTGGGAACATATCCTTAGTTATCAGTATGCTACCATTGTGAGGAGACAGGACACATAAGGAGATTTTATCCCAAGCTAGGCATAATGGAGACGGGTGATCAGACACGTCGGCATCACTTACACCACCAGCAGCCCCCAATTGAGCAAGCAACAGCTACTACTGGTGGAAGGTCAAGAGTGAGTAGTTCATCCATGGTATCCCATGGTACTTAGAAGACTCAGGATAGAGTCCAAACCAGGGTATTTACTTTGAGCCAAGAGAAGGCGCAGACTAACCCAGATGTGGTGACTAGTATGGTTATTATTTTTAATCAACTTGCATACGTGTTGATAGATTCAGGTTCTAGTAGATCATTTGTTAATACTGCTTTAGCTCCTCATGCCAATACTGTACTATCACCTTTAGATTAAAAAATAGTAGTTTATACTCTGTTGGGCCAGAAATTATTGAGAAAGACTATATTTAGAGATTGTACGATGATAATGAATAAAGTCAAGTTAGTAGCCGATCTAATTCCTTTGACAATGGAGGATATTAATGCGATATTGGGGATGGTTGGTTATCCAGACATCAAGCAATAATGGATTACTTTTCTAAGCAAGTTGTATTCAAAGAACCCCGGGGATTAAAGATAATCTTCACAGGTGAGCGGAATATCTTGTTTAGTAGTTTGATTTGTACGATAGAAGCTCAGAGGTTAATAAAGAAGGGGTGTCAAGGGTATTTTGCACATATTATTAATAGTACTGCCTCCGAATACTCTATTGATCAAATCTTAGTGGTGAGAGAGTTCTCAGATGTGTTTTCAGATGAGTTACCAGGAATGCCACCAGAGCAAGAGTTCGACTTCAGTATTTATTTAGTTTCAAGTACTACATCGATATCAATGTCGCTTTATTGTATGGCTCCAGCTGAGCTCAAGGAATTAAAAGTGCAACTTCAAGATCTAATTGATAAGGGTTTCATCTGATCGAATATGTCACCTTAGGGTTCACCGATGTTGTTTGTTAAGAAGAAGGATAAGACTCTACGGTTATGTATAGATTATTCACAGTTGAATCGGATCACTATCCAGAATAAATACCCACTACCCAAGATTGATGACTTGTTTGATCAGTTGTAGGGAGCGAGTGTATTCTCGAAGATTGATTTGAGATCAGGGTACTATCAATTATGAATTAAGGATAATAATGTAGCTAAGACAGCCTTTTGAACACGTTATAGTCATTATAAGTTCCTTGTAATGTTGTTTAGGTTAAATAATATACCAGCTACATTTATAGATCTTATGAATCGGTTATTCCATCCTTATCTTGATAAGTTTGTGATTGTCTTCATCGATGATATATTGGTTTACTCGAGGACCAAGAAAGAATATGCCAACATCTACAGATTATACTACAGACGCTGAGAGAGAGAAGAATGTATGCAAAGTTTTTGAAATATGAGTTTTGACATCGAAAAGTGGTATTCTAGGGACATATAGTCTCGAGGAAAGGAATTTTTATTGATCCTCGTAAAGTTAAAACTATTGTACAGTGGAAGAGATCGAAGACTGTTACTGAGATCAGAAGTTTCTTAGGATTGGCAGGATACTATAGAATGTTTGTTAAGGATTTTTCCTTGATAGTTGCTCTATTAACACGTTTAACAAGAAAAGATGTTAAGTTTAGATGGGATGAGAAATATAAGTAGTGTTTTCAGGAGTTAAAGAGTAATCTCACCTCAGCTCCGGTGTTGATACTACTTATCTCTGGAGAAGGATATGTAGTATTTAGCGCTGCCTCCAAACAAGGGTTGGGTTGTGTTTTGATGCAGAATGAGAAGGTAGTTGTCTATACTTCTAGACAACTCAAGAAGCATGAAGAGAATTACCTGACCCATGATTTAGAGTTGGCTGCTGTCATTTTTGCCCTGAAGATTTGGAGATATTACTTGTATGGAAGAGGTGTCAGATTTTCACTGATCATCAGAGTTTGAAGTATTTGTTCACACAGTAGGAACTGAATTGAGGTAAAGAAGATGGCTTGAACTGATTAAGGATTATAATCTGGTGATTGATTATCATTCAGGGAAAGCCAATGTGGTGGTAGATGCCTTAAGTAGAAAATCTTCAGTGACAGTGGCATATATTCGATCAGCATACCTTCTATTATTACTGAAATCAAAAAACCTGCGAGTAACATTAGAGTACAATTGAGATGGCTCGATGTTAGCCAATTTTATTATGAGATCGACCTTACAGGAGCAGATAAAAGAAAAACAGATATAGGATCCATAATTAATGAAAGCTTGTCAAAGAATCATGGATGGTAATGCTGAAGACTTCTACATCTCTCAGGATGAAGTCTTAACATTGAGAGGTAGGGTATATATACCCTCAGATGATGAACTGAAGAATGCCATTCTGGAAGAAACTCACTGTTCAGCTTTTGCAATACATCCTGGTATCACGAAAATGTACAAAACCATCAAAAAGAATTATTGATGGTCTAGAATAAAGAAAGACATCACAGAATTTATCGTCAGATGCATGACATGTCAACAAGTTAAAGCTGAACACCAAAAGCTAATAGGAACACTTCAACCGCTACCCATACCAGAGTGAAAATGGTAACATATCACCATGGATTTTATTATAGGACTGCCACATACTCAAGCTGGACATGATATAATATGGGTGATTATGGACAGGTTGACTAAGTCTACACACTTTCTATCCATCAGAACTAAGTATCCAGTTGAGAAGTTAGCAAGACTGTATGTGGCAGAGATTATAAGGTTGTATGATATACCTATGATAATTATGTCTGATCGAGATTCCCGTTTCACATCTTAATTCTGATCTAGTCTCCAGAGAGCAATGGGTACAAGGTTGAACTTCAGTTCTATATTCCACCCTCAGACAGATGGACAGTCAGAAAGAACCATCTAGACACTAGAAGATATACTGAGAGGGTGTGTATTAGAGTTTCGAGAAAGTTGGGATCAATATCTGTCATTGGCTGAGTTTGCGTATAATAACAGCTATCAGTCCAGTATAGGAATGGCACCATACGAAGTTTTATATGAAAAAAAGTGTGGAACTCTTTTATGCTGGAATAAAATGGGTGAAAGGAAGTTAAATAGTATAGAGTTAATTGAAACCACCACTGAAAAAATGAAGGTTATTTGAGATAGGTTGAAGATCGCACAAGATTAACAGAAGTCGTACTCGGATAATAGAAGAAAGAATTTAGAATTTGATGTGGGTAAGCAAGTATTTCTAGAGGTTTTACCCTAGAAAGGAGTAATTCGATTTCAGAATCGAGGAAAGCTTCACCCGAGATTTATTAAACCCTTTAGAGTCATTGAGTGGATTGATCCAGTGACATACAGGTTGGAGCTACCGCCAGAAATACAGAAGATACATAATGTCTTTCATGTATCCATGTTAAAGAAGTATGTTCTCAACACCTCTCATGTTATCCATCTACCTCCTATTAATTTGAGAGAGGATTTGAAGTGTGAAGTGTAACCAGTGGCTATACTTTATCGTCAGGAGCAGATATTGAGGAGTAAAGTCATTTATATGTAAAGGTTCTGTGGAGGAGTGATGCTATTAAGGAGATGACTTGAGAGCCCGAGCTTCAGATGCAATATCAGTACCCCCATCTCTTTCAGTACTGAGGTATGTTGAATTTTGAGGACAAAATTCTTTTAAAGTGGATAGATTTATGAGCCCAGTGTTTAGATTCTGAGGTTATATTTATAATTTTACACATTCACTGTTTATGTAAATTGTATTCATCACGTACATCGATGACACATCAGTATAATTTTGGGGTTTATTTTTGAGATTTAATTGGTAAAAAGAGTTTGAGAGTGTAGATTCAAAGACCGCATTGGTATTTTTTAATTTGAAGAGGACTCAAATGGGAAATATCATTTTTGGTGGGTTCGATCAATCGAATAACCTGGTTCTTTTGATTAGTAATTTGATGACTCTCTAAAAAATTGTGATACTTTATTCGTTCGAGTAAATAGGGGGATTCGTTCGATTAAATGGGGCTTTGTTCGATCGAATAAGTTATTCGTTCAGTCGAAGTATTGGTTCGTTTAAACAAAAAAGGATTCATTCAATCGATAAAATGAAAATCCTTTGACTTTTTGGGATATCGAAGGATTCGTTCGAATGAAACCTAGTTTGTTCGATCGAAGGGGGCAGTTTGTTTGAACGAACTTCGATTCGTTCGATCGAATCGACGTGAAATAACGATTTTACCCTCTTCTAGAAGCTTCTTCTTTAGAAAACTTAAGGGTAAAATGATAATTTTACCCTCATTTTTATAAAAAGGAGCTGAGCCTCGATTTTTCCCCCTATTCCTCTCTTTCCCTCTCTTTTCCTCCTCTTCATGTTGTTCTCTCCCTCTCTCACTAAGCCTTCACCACATTTTATCAAAATTCTGATTTTTTATCGCCTGTTGACTGCATTCCTTGCATTTAACTTCCTGAGAGCATCAATTTGATGATAGAAGCACAAAATCAAAAAGGGGCATCTGGGGTTTCGAGAAGAAAATTTAGGGTTTTTGGATTTTTGAGCAAAACCAAGGCGAAACGACGATACCATGAGATAACCCGCGTCATTTCTAACCTATCTATGCTTTTTGTTTTGCAATGTGGAATGATTTTGTAAAGTGGGTTTTACTATTTAATCGCATAGATTTTAGTAGTTTTAATGCGTACATTATAGTTTTTGCATGCTAGTTAAATTATAGAATAACCCGGTAAGTCGGTAAGAAGCTATGAGTGTAAATTTAGAGAATTTGGTTTGGTATAAATAGTAATTGAGTTACTGTTTCGATGTGAATGTGGGGTTCACATGTCTAAATTACGAAATTGAGTCGAAATACGCTAATTTAGTAGCAATGTGGGTTCGTGATAGTAGTGTATGGGTAATTAGACGAATAACAATGGTTTTACTCAATTTTTGCATAATGTTCGATTTTAGAAAAATCTAGGTTATCATGCATTACACGCATATGAGTCTCATTTAGGAATCAGAATTATGTATTAATATATTTTTGGCAACTGTGTTTAGGCGACAGTGCGCGAGCGAGGTATCTGTGAGACGTGCCTAGAAACGAGAGAAACTAGGGAGTGTATACCCTCTCTAAGTGTGAGTAGACTCTTTCTGTTTTGTCATTTTATTAATGATCTTGTTTTTCATAAATATAATGATATAAGAATATTTTATAAGTGC
>JAVXUL010106388.1:0-18924 GCA_035590515.1 Trichilia minutiflora
GCAAGATGAGTTTGATGATGAAGATGAATGGCCTAGTGAGACTTACAATTGGAGGAGAGGCAGACTTGAGCGTGGAAGAGGTAGGGGAAGGTTTGGAGGCCGAGGCATTAGAAATCCAGCCTATGAAGAAGAGGAAGAGGAAGTGACAATTGACAAGGTGGATGGGAATTTGGGCAACATCAAGCTCAAGATTCCACCTTTCAAAGGCCGAAACAATGCAGAAGAATACTTGGGAATTCCACTCAATGACCAGCATGCATTTACTCTAGGATAACCTTACAACCAGGCATCAATGTTAAACGTTCTATATATCATTGTAAATATAATACATAGGGCTTAACTTTGATGAAGAACACTTTTCCAAATTCAGAATGTATCAATACAGAAAATTCACTAAAGTTTAGTGTCATGCATTTACGTCTCAATCTGCACACTTTTACAAAAATTAACATAACTTTCTAAATACTCAATGGAATTAGGTGAAATTTGGACCTTATTAAAGTACACATCCAGGGATTCATTTTGATGACAAGCATGACAAAAATAGATAGCTGAGATAAAAGTTACGGACCCCAAAATTAGCCATATAAACACTATCATTTTCAAAAAATTTATCTTTTGTTTAAAACTTAGATTAATAACTCAAATCATCTTACATACATTTATAATCTACTTATTTCTCACTTAATGCATTAATATCATGCTTGGTGTTCTATATTCTCAATAACCCATGAAACTCTAATTTCATAAATCATTCACAATCAGAAATCAAACTCAAATTAGGCTTAAAAACTTACCAAGTACCTCAATGTGAGCTTAGAAGAACACTCTCTTCATTTCTAGTAGAAGATCTCATGTTTTATCAAAAACTCTGTAAGCTTTGGTTACTGTTCTGATGATGTTTCTGACAAAGCATGACTGACATTAGGTTCTCCTCATCGACACGAGTTTAACAGTGCAAAGGCATGCTAAATTTCATCCAAAACTTATCAAATAACTTAGAAACCATCACTAGGGGCCTACTAACCAATAATATACCCGAATACAAAGTTTTTCAAAATGATAAGGTATCTATTTTAAATAAAAATGATCAAAATACCCTTGAATAAAAATGCAAGGTATTACACAGGATGTGCGATCAAACATGAGGGATCGATGAAGACATTCTTCATTGTGGTTTTAGGGGTTGTAGCACATTGCTAGAGATCAACTATGACCGTTGAGCAATCAAGTTATTTGAAACAGTTGTGATCGAATCATTTTTGGCTCACAACTAATTCTATAATGAATCCAAGAGATCACAATCAATAACTAGGGGTTGTTCTTACTATGAGAGAGATTTAAAATTATCTATAAGAGGACTAGCATCCTTAGAGATAATTTTAAGTCGAAAAGTATAAACTGTTTATACGTTAAATAGGTGTAACAAGTTTGAGAGATTGAAATTTGATTCAAAATGTGACTTAAAGTAGGTTACATTATTCTATTCATATTTAAATAGAAAAATAAAATTAAAATAGGCTTGGTTAAAGTTAGTTGATTAGACTTGGACCTAAATGTCATATTTTCAAAGTTTTGGGACTTAAGTGAAATTTTATATTTACTATTACAAAGCTTGTAGGACAAGCTTTGGGAGCCATTTGTCTTTGAGTTACAAGATTAGGGCAATTTAATAAGTAATCATATGCCTATAAATAAGGGTCTTACTTTTGAAAATTGCATAAATTGCCATAAATTTCAAAATGCTCTCAAGTCTCTCTCTCTCTCTCAAATTCAGCCAAGCTTGTTTCATCCCTTAGGGTTTTGATTATTTGAGATCCTACACATTTGGGATTATATCTTTAGCAATCTTCAACCAAAGTTTAGGTATTTTCTATGGATTTTTTTTAATTTTTGGCATATTTTGATATTTATGCTACATAAACCCTAGCAACTTGATAAAGTATGATCCAACATTTTAAAATGGTATTAGAGCTTTTTATTGTGTTGGATATGTTCTTGTTATGGCTTGGTTGTGGTTGGATTTGAGCATGGAAGCTAAAATCCCTAATTAGGGTTTATGGTTCCAAATTAGGATTTTTGGGGAAGATGATGAATAGGTCATTTTTTTTCCAAAATTATGGCTTTGTGATGATCATGAAATGATTATACAATGCTTTTGGATGATATTTTAAGATATGGAATGGTGATGATAAGGTTATGAACCATGGGAGCATTATGCCACTATTAGAAACCATGGATGTTCTTTGTTTTTTATGTGTTTCATGGATGGATCTTGCCTTATCATGTGTGTATGATATTTTTTGATTATTTGACAAGGTGTTGAAAATATAATCTTGATACTTGGATGCCAAACCTATCCAGCCATATATGTATATTTGCACATTTGTTTTGTTTCCATGCATTTAACATGTTTGGTGGTTAAATTTGGTTCATTGATCATGTAAGCATACTATAAAGTGTTGATAATGTTTGTAAGATCATTAGATGCATGAGTGGATGCTTGGTCATAATGGAAATTGATTATGTTTTCAAAAGATTGCATGTTTGTTTTATGGTAAAATATATGTTAATGAGATTAATGTGCATTACCATTTCCATTGCTTACACATTGATTAATTTGATTAATTAAGTGTTTAACAATGCATGTACATTATGTAATAATATGTATGTATGTATAATTATATGTATTACATATTGTATAATAGGTTATACATGTATATGATGCATATGGTTAATTATGTCATTTTGTGTAACTTAGTTAATGACTAATTAGATTGGTTAATAACCTAAGATATCAATTATTATACCTTTACACATTATTTAACTCAATTGGCCAATTTATAAAGTTTTCAACTTAGGCTTATTATTAAGCCTAATGTTATAATTAAACCTATTTTTTAATAAATTTATTTATTTATTAAATTTTGGTTAATTTTGATTGGTTTAGGCTTTATGGAAACCCTAATCTCATTAAATGTGTAATGGTTTTAATTTAATATTTTTAATTAGATTAAATGTATTTAATTAATTTAATTTGTATGACAAATTGAACTATTAAATTTTTCTTAATGCATTAACATATAAAATGACATATGTTAATCAATTTAGGGTTTGTAAAGTCCTAACTAATTGATTATAATACCATTTAGGATTTAGGAAACCCTAATTGGTTAGTTAATACATACACACACATAGATATATATAAAATATTATTTGATTTGATTTATTTGATAAATTAAATAAGTAATATATGTGTGTATATGTATATGAATGTGCAACCAAATTGTTTATGTGACAAATAATTTAATAAGCCTGAATAAAATTCAACCATAAAATATTTATTCATTTGACGAATAAATCGAGCCAATAAAATATTATGAAATTTTATTTGAGTGATAAATTATCATAATCGAGTGTAAATATTGTTGCTTGATTTGATAATGATTTATTTATATGATAAATAAATTGAATTTCTGACAGATAAAGTATTTTAGGGTTTGTAGTAAAATACCACTAATTATGCATATTTGTATATATATATGTGTGTTTGTGTGTACATGATATGCATTATATATGTGTATATAAAATAATGTTTCATGGGATAAATAATTATAATTAGTGTGTGTGTTTGTCGTAACTAATAATTTAATGTAGATTATTAATATGAGAGTGAATTTCACACGTGATGTGACTGAATAGGAGACTTGAAATAACTCCCTAAAATTATCATATATTTGTCATTACAAGATAGCTAATAATTCTTTTACATGAATTTTCTATTCTAAGATTTCTATTATGTGAGAGGTGTGGGGTTTGTGTGATTGAATTAGGCTATCTGATTTTTGGTGATATTCGAGTTTTGGCTAAGATTCTATTATATGAAGTTAGGATAAGAATATTGTTTGAGATAGTGCAATGATTTAGATATGACTAGTATAAGACACCGAGATTTCTATTATATGAAGTATCTGAAACCGGGGTTAAAGAAAAATCGAGTCCTATATGTGATACAGAAAGGAAGTAGTCCCTTACTTATTATGTTTTAGTTTGCCAAGATTTTTATTATGTGAGGTGAATTAAATTCTAGTGAGAAATCGATTCCACTAATTTTGATAAAATCCAACAAAACTTTTAAATCCTGTATTAGGGGGTGAAGGATTTAAATTAAATAGTGAGAATTGATTTGATCAACTGTTTGTTATTTATATGTATTCAATTATTGAATATATATATATATGTATATGTTGTAAGTAACTCTGTTCACTAACAAACTGTTTTCTATATGTGTTTTTCAGTTTCTCTGTGTAAGTGTGATTTCAATATATCATCGTCAAATATTTTCTCAAAAATTCTAGATAATAATAAATTGATCGGATCTAATTTTAAGGACTGATTACAAAATCTGAAAATAGTTCTCGATTTCGAGGAACTTAGATATGTATTAGGAGATGAGATGCCTATGACTATTGATGAAGATGTATCTCAGGAGGACTTAGATGCCTTTAATATATGACAGGCCAATAATCATAGAATACGACTCTATATGCTGGCTTAAATGAATCGGGAACTTCAGACTCAATATGAGACTGTGATGTCTACGTATAAGATACTCGGATCATTACAAGAATTATATGATGATAATTCCAGAGTTATCGAGTATGATTTGTGTTATACCTTATTTAACACAAAACTGAGGGAGGGTATTCCTCCTAACGATCTTGTTATAAATATGATAGTCAGTTGAATATTTGGGGGATCAAGATGCCTGATCGCCTCAAAGTGAATGTGATTCTAGAATCCCTCCCGTCGAGTTATAAAAAATTTATAATGAATTATAATCTAAATAGAATTAAGCACGCCCTTCTTAAATTACTAAATGAAATTTAGGAATATTATAAACAGAATACTAAAGGAAAGAGATATGAGGATGTCTACATGTCTATAAGGCTATAGTGCTTATCTTAAGGTCCAAAAGTTAGACCTAAAAAAAAAAGTGAAAAAAAATCCACTGCCTCCTAAGAAATCCAAAATGAAACCCGAAGAAAAATGTTTCTATTGTAGGATTGAAGGACATTGGAAGAGGAATTGTCCTAAATAGCTCAATAGTATTAAGAAAGCTAAGTCAAGTATGCGTGGTAGTTGTATGATTAAATATGAATTAAGTGTTAATTCTGATATTCATTCATGAGTTATTAACTTAGTTGCTACCTCACATTTCGGTGTGTCTATGCAAATGTTGTAGAATAGTTCTGCACTATCTGACGATAAGATCGTTCTACAAGTAGTTAATAAAGAAATTGTTGCTATCAGAGCTATTGGATTATGTGAGCTTTAACTGTCGTCTGGACACGTTTTAAAATTAGTTAATGTTTTGTATTTTGCTTCTGCTATACAAAATATTATTTTTGTTTCCGTACTATGTAAAATTGGCTACTTTGTACAGTTTAAAAGAAATGAATGTTTATTACATTTTAGAAATGTATGTGTTGGCAAAACAATTAATACAAAATAATTTATATGTCTTAATTTGAATAATGGTTATTCATTATTCACCATTTCTCATAAAAGAACTTAGGTTGAAATAAATCATAAATATCTATGGCATCACAGATTAGGCCACATAGGAGACAAATGACTTACTCAGCTAAGAATTAGTAGGATTTTGATTTCATTAGGTTTTGAATCCATTTCGACATATAAGTCATATCTTCAAGGTAAAATAATCAAATCGCCCTTTAAAAGTAAAGACGAAAGGTCAAAAGAGCTATTAAACCTCGTGCATACTGATGTATGTGACCCATTTAGTACATTGATCAGAAGAGGCTTCGAATACTTCATTACCTTTATCGATAATATGTCTTGGTATGGGTACATGTATTTGATAAAATATAAATATGAATATTTTGAAAAGTTTAAAGATTCAAGAACGAAGTTGAGAAACAAACAGGAAAAGGTAATAAAACTCTGCTATCAGATCATGGTGGCAAGTATTTGAGTACCGAGTTTCAAGAGTTCATAAAAGAAAATAGAATAATCTCGCAAATGACTCCTACCTACACACCTCAGCTTAATGGTATGTCAGAGAGAAAAAATCATACCCTATTAGATATGATATGATCAATGGTGAGTTTTACAGATTTATCATTGTATTTGTGGAGATATGCTGTGCTTACCGCTATGCATGTTCTTAATAGAGTTTCAAGTAAATTAGTCCAAAAGACACCATACGAGTTGTGGTATGGTAAAACTCTTAGCCTTAATTATATGAGGCCTTGGGGTTGTCTAACATATATCAAACTTGTTAAATCTGACAAGCTTGATGCCAAATCTAAAATGGGTTAGTTTATTAGATATCCTAAAGATAGTTTAGGATATTACTTCTACTTTCTTTTTGATAAAAGAATAACAATCAGTAGGAATACACACTTTTTGGAGAAAGAGTTTCTTAAAAAAGGTGGCGTAAGTAGAGATATCGAGCTAAAGGAGTAGCCTTTAGATGCTCAATCCGATTAAGTTGATGTTGGAGAGTCCAGTCAGTAGCCCTCTTTATCTTCGACCCAGCTTCAATTTGGAGATCCGCTAGAGTTTTTAAGCTTTCTAAGAGATATGGTTTTCTCAGTGAGCAAGATTTTGAATTTTATCTAGTAGGAGAATTGGACCATGGTAATGATCTGAGAAGTTATGAAAAGGCTATCCTGGATAAAGATTTAAGAAAATGGCTAGATATGATAAAATTTAAAAATCGAGTCCATGCATGCAAATGAGGTATGGACACTTGTTAATCCTCTGAAGAGAATAGTTCTTATCAATTGTAAATGGATCTTCAAGAGAAAGATTGAAAAGTATGGATAGGTAAAGACCTATAAAGCTCATTTAATTACAAAGGGTTATACTCAGAATTCAGAATTAGATTATGAGAAGACCTTTTTACCTGTAATGATGATTAAGTCCATCAGAATAATGCTAGCCATAGTTACATATCGTGGTTATGAGATTTGATAGATTGATGTAAAGACAATGTTTCTCAATGAATATGGTGAGAAAAACTTGTTTATAAAATAATTTATTGGTTTTGTATCATCTATTAAACCTAATAAGGTATACAAATTGTATAGATCCATTTATAGATTAAAGAAAGCCTTTTGTAGTTGGAACATTTGGTATGATGAAACAGTCAAAGGGATTGGGTTTATCAAAAATCTAGATGAGCCTTGTGTCTACAAGTGGGTAAAGGATCATATGATGACATTCCTGATAGTATAAATGGATGACATATTATTGATGGGAAATAATGTAAGCATGATGACAGTGGTCAAGATTTGGTTATCTAGAATCTTTTCTATGAAGGATTTAGGAGAAGCGACCTACATTCTTGGGATAAGAATCTATAGAGATAGATCAAAAAGGATAGTTGAATTATCTCAAAAATTATATATAAAAAAGATGTTGAAAAGGTTCAATATGGAAAACTCTAAAGGAGGTCTCGTGCTCTTCAACCAAGGTCTTCATCTCTTCAGATATATGGGTCCAAAGACTGATAAAGAGCAATAACGGATGTATGACATCCTATATGCATCAGCTATTAGTAGCTTGATGTATGTCATGCTTTGTACTAGACGTGATATAACATATATTGTAAGTATTACTAATAAATATCAGGTCAATCCTGGGGAAAAGCATTGGTTGGCTATAAAAATGATCCTTAAGTACTTTTAAAGAACTAAGGATTTGATTCTTTATTATGGATCTCAAGAGTTGAGTATTCATAGGTATATGACTTAGATTTTCAAGCAGATGTAGATGATCGTAAGTCTATGTCTGGCTTTATTCTTTTGTGTAATAGAGGTGCTGTGAGTTGAAAAAGTTCTAAACAGACGATGACAGTAGATACCATTACTGAAGCTAAATATATCGCTAGTTCAGAAGCAGCGAAGGAAGTTGTTTGGATACGAAAGTTCGTATCTAAACTTAGTATGGTTCCAAGCATGGCTTATCCCATTACTGTGTTATACGATAACACAGGTGCGATAGCGCAAGCAAAGGAGCCAAGAATGCACCACAAATTCAAACATATTCAATGTAAGTATTACGTTTTGAGAGAATTTGTTTGTACTGAAGACATACTCATCCAGAAGACACCATCAGCAAAGAATGTTACTAACCCTCTCATCAAAGCGATGGCTCCGAAGTAGCTAGACCGTCATCTTGATAAGATGGGTAGTAGATACAACAGCGAATGACTTTATTACAAGTGGGAATTTGTTAGAGTAGTATACCCTAAAGCCAGTTGTATTGTCAGTTTGGGCCACTGTATATTGAGTTTATATATATATTAGTTTATACATATAAATAATAAATATTTTTATTAATAAATTAAATAAATACGATATATATATATATACACACATCGAATTTATTTAATTTATTAATAAAATATTTATTATTTATATGTATAAACTGCTTCCTCTCCTGATCATACTAATGATAGAGTATGTATGTGAATTCTCCAGATAATTTAATTATCGAATTATTCCCTACATAAGTGATATTGACTGGGCATCAATATCACAAAGTAGGCACACTAAATACCTCTAGTGTGTATCATGAGATTATGTTAGAACGGCTAAAACGATGGTCATGTTATGAAGGTAATAGTGTGGATTAACAGTTAGAGAACTATTTTTCGAACATGATCATGATATGACAAATCATGCTGTATGAAGTTAATGATTTGTCATACAATTATGCTAGTGCAGTAAGTGTTCCTCAGACCTGAGACATCACAGATAACATTCAATATAGATGCACATAATTTATAAGGTGTATATATATGAGACTCATCAAGTCTTGTATAGAAGCTGATTTGATAATGCATTATTTATATTGTAATAGTGATGAATGTCGAAATGGGATTCGTTGACTCGATACCTTTCGGATTCGGGATGCCATTGACTCGATCCAGTTTTGAGTTCTCATTTAGACTATGGTAAACATCTAAAAAGAAGTCTCTGGTTAAAAATGTTAAATGTTGCACGAAAGAGTTCGTGGTAACGAGTTTAGGTTGTATAAATCATTAGTTTGAGCGGTGATTGAGTTTTAGGGTTTTAACGCTTGTGAGCCCCAACTTAGTTAGGATTAGACGAATAGAAGGAATCTATCTATACGAAACACACAATATAGAATAAAGGTTTGATGAATATATTCTTCATTATGGTTTAAGGGCCATAGCACAATATTAGATGTTAACTATGGTCATTGAGCATTCGAGTTATTCAAAACGGTTGCGATGAGATAGTTTTTGGCTCATAACTAATTTCGTGATAAACCTAAAAGGTTACAACCAATATCTAGAGTTATTCTTGCTTGAGAGAGAGAGAAAATCTTATCAGCAAGAAGGCTAGCACCATTAGAGATAATATTAGGGCGAAAAATTAAAAAGTGTTTTCGTGATGAAATTGCTTAACATGTACATGTGATTTAAAATGAGACGGCACATTCCATTCATATTTAGATATAAAAAAAGAGTTAAAATAAATTTGGTCAAAGCAAGTTTAATCAGGTTAGGTACCAAAATATAATATTTTTAAAGTTTTAGTGTTTAAGTGAAATTTAGCATTTACTATTAAGAAGCTTGTTAAACAAGCTTTGAGACTCATTTCTCTTTATCTTAAAAGGCTAGGGCAATTTAATAAATGAGGATGTGCCAATTTTAGCTCTTAATTCTCCTCTCTCTCTCTCTCTATAAATTCGGCCAAGGCAAGATACCACCCTATGGGTTTTGATTCTTAGATATCCTACAAGTTTGGGATTAGATCTTCATCCATATTGAAGCAAGGTTAAGGTATTTTTCAATAATTTTATCATTTTTGGCATATTTTGTTAAGTTTGCTACAGAAACCCTAATGATTTATTTTTAGCATGATTCAACCTTTCACATTATCCTCAAGCAATCTTATAGCTACGTTTTTTTTAGTCTCATCCTTTAATTTTAAATCATGCAAATCCTTTCTAACTTTTTTCACTCACCTTTTCACCTCTATAGCATTTGTAATGTCACTAAATGGCACATTTCCCAATTGTTTGATTTCTTTGATTAGATTAGAAAGCCTTAAGGTTGATTTAAATAACTCAGTTGCTGATGGAGCTACAACAGTCCCTATATATAAGTATGGGTATGGATAAGGATAGTTATACGGTGTTGGTCTTGGTTATCCCAATGACTATATAAAATCTTGGGCATTCTAATATGTTATGTAGGCTACCCAAGCTTTTGGAGTTATAGAAGGAGACATTCCCACCCTTGATTGTGAATATTATGGCGAAAGAGGTACTTACAGTTCTTCTGGAACTGATTGAGGCATATACAAAGAGCCATCTTGTTCATCTTTGAAAACACTCTCTCTATAGGATCTACCTCACCCTCTATGTGGTTTGGTAACATCTCTACTATAAAAAGAAATAGAATGTTCAATTCTACCTAAAATGGTGGTAATGCATTTCTAAGACTCAACTTACTTTAATCCACTGGGTTATTTTTTAAAATCAATTACAAGTTATATAAAACTATTTCTAAAACATATTCATATGTTTTCAAAAATCTTTTTAAAACCCAATGCTCTGATATTATAAAAGTTGTCACACTTTTGACCCATAGGGTTCACCTGTGACAACCGTTATAAATCATTGATATGCATTTTGAACTTCAAAACTCATATCAAGAGCCTGTAAAACTTATAGTTTCCTGAATAAATAATTCTAAATACACTCCCAAAATATTCAAGCAACTAACTTCTTTTTCAACCCATTCTTCAATATATAATCAAAAATCAAATCACAACATCTCAATCTAAAATTCAAATAATTTCTAAACCAAACTCAAATCCAATATCTCATCTTAAATGAAATATTAATATAATAATTAGTTCATAATTTCTTTTATAAAACCATAGTGTTAGAAATACATAACCAAATCTATTTATTAAATTCTTAATGGATACAAATAGTAAAAGTATGAGTCGACTATAGAAATATACCTAAGCATTCTAATATCTTGAAGCGAACACTACCAAATTACTCGCTTAACTCTTTTTGAGCTTCCCAAAAACTAAAAAAGTGAGGGGAATGAGTACACTGACATATACTCTGTGAATGGACAAATAATGAAATATGTATTTGAAATACATATAAGCATGAAATTATATTTGAAAACACATTTAATAAAAAGGATTTTTAAATAACAAGGTATGAAAATATAATATATTTTATTTTATTTAAAAATATGGCCTGCTTTATTTAAAAACCATCAGGTTGCCCACTTTCCTTGGATATTACTTTAACTAAGAGCAAGCCCAAGTTATTAGTGGGATTTATCTCATGTATAAAAACTAATAATGATGTCATAAAACATTTTCATATTTATATATATAACAATTATAAAATCATTATATGAAAATCATACCCACCATTAACATTGACCCTCAAGTAGTCATGTGATACTATTTGTGAATGTGCTCAATACATATAAACATGACCTTCAGATAGACAACCACCTGCCTTATTTGGCACCTTTTACCTAGATAGCCTCCTTGAGGTCTGACCTTAGGCTACCTAGTCATGGTTGCCCCCAGATGAGAAATCATCGGCTACATCTAGTAACTTTCACCTAGGGGGTCTTTACATAGGTCCGCTCTGAGTTACCTAGCCATTGCCCTTAGATGAGCAATTGTTTGTTATACTAGGTACTTTTCACCTAGGTGGCTATCTCTTAACCCTCTCCTAGGTTACCTAGCAATCTACACACTACAACTATAGTTCTAGCTTACTCAGTCTCAATATCACCAATAAAACAATGCATATAAACTTGATCTATTGGTCATATCATCATATAAAATCATCTTCAAATCCAAATCCAAATAAATTCAATCCACCATATTTATCACAATTCCAAAATATCTTTTATAAAATGTATTATACACAAATCATTATCAAATCTATATATTCAATGCTCATCATATAATCAAAAGTTATTTAAGAAAATCACTATTATTTCATACTCGTAAATAAATTATATAAAAATAAAATCATAAAACAGTTTCAATTTTATATCATATTTTTGCTTTCAAAACCTCAAACATAACAAATCATAACACACGAGCCATCTATTTATTTATTAAATAAACAAAAGATATAAAACAATTTAACTAATGTCCTAAAACATTAAATTTTTAAGTTTCGAACTTTATTTTAAAATAAATGAAAAACAGTGAGAGTCTACTCATTCATAGGGAGGGTATCCACTTCCTATAATCTCTCACTTGGATTGAGCTCCTCACTCTTGTGATTGATGCCTAATTACATACATCAGTATTTATGTTAATCTCTATACTTCAAACAATAATAATATAACTCTATTTACACTATTATATACTTAAATTCTGAATTTTTAATTCGATACCTATTTAATGTATTTAAATCTGTTTCTAACCATTTATTTAATTTTTACCAACGAAATCCTATGACTAACCTCTTAACTCCTTTATTCTATAATTTTAGACTCAATTTGGTATTCAATTTAAGACTTATTATTAATTCCACCAAATCAAATCTAATTTCTTACAAAATAATCTTCAAACTACTAATTCAAACACATTATCATTAACTCCTATCTCAATTAATTGTAATTATACAAAATTTTAGATGAACAGTAAAACCCTAATTGTACAATACTCTACTCACTATTAATTTAATACCCATGAATCTAATTTGAGTTTTCAATAATATAATCGCAATTATATTTACTATTCATCCTATATAACATAAGTTAAGTTGGACTTCTACAATTGAAATTAAATTTCTTAGATGAACAATAACTTAAAAATTCAAATTTATCAAAATTTGAAATTAAAGTACTAATTGAGTAAAAAACCTTACCAAACGATTGTTGGAAGGTTAAAAAGCTTCAATTGTTAATAAATTTGAAAAGCTTCAAATTAGAATATAGGCCCTAATTTGTATCCACTAGAAATCTTGCTTAAATCAAGAAATAAAGCTTCTAAGTTGTAAAGGACACCGAGTTATGATGGTTTATGACAAAAAATTGAAGTTCAATTAATGAAAATGAAAAGACTGAAACTTGTAAGCAAAGAATGGAGAGGGAGAGAAACTGAGGGAAAGACAGAGAGAAAAAGATGAATAACAACCCCTTGGATGTATATATAATGGCATAAGCAATTACAAAATTGTCCCTGAATGTATAAAAGGAAAACATTCCAACAAGGGGAATTTTTGACTTTTTATAGCAGAAAGAAATCAAACCCATTAACCTGTCCAATGTCTGGTATTGGTTTCAAAATTTTGGCCAGAACCAGAATCCGTCTAGTGAAGTATGGGTGGGCCGATTTGACCCTAATGGTGTTTAGGGTTTTCGACTTTCCAGTCTTTGTATTCTGACACTATTTTCTCCCTTGTCTGTTGTCTGATTTCATTTATATTTGTTTTTATTCGATCATCTCTAAGTCCTCTTTAAGTAGTTGTCTGATTTCATTTATATTTCTTTTTATTCGATCATCTCTAAGTCCTCTTTAAGTAGCCAAAATCTAATTGTCAATTGTCTTTCTCGATTAGTAGAAATTTAACTCTGAGCATCAAGTACTCAATTCACAATTCTATTAAACTCTTTACAAATTTAACCATTTCTAATCTAAATTCTTTTAAATCATATATTTGATCTCAATATTATGTTCTCTACTAGTTATTTATACCTAAGCATGTATTTTATAAAAATAATGAAAATATCCTTAGACAATAAAATGACCAAAATACCTCTTAATTTAAGGAATGGGTTTTACATATAAAATATTTAAAAAATAATATTTTGACATTTGTGTTTTTAAAGAATTATATTGTTAACATATATTATAAATATTTTTCATTTAATCATATGAAAAAATGTAAATAATGTTATTTGAATAAGAAAATAAATTTAGTTGTGATCATTTAATAATTTATTTTAAAATATAAATTTGATTTTACTTGCATAATATGTAATTTAATTTTGTATATAAAATATAATTTTTTTGTTCAGTCCTATCAAACGAAAGATATATGGAAAGAAATTATTACGTTACATTGTTTAAAACTGTAACAAGATAATAAAATTAAAATATTTAACAAAAAGTTAATGAATTTGCTTTTATATGATAGAAAATAATTGATTGAATTGTGGTATTTTTAAAAAAATATATATAAACGATTTTAATCTATGTCTTATAATCAAATTTAAATTATAAAAAATAAATAACTTAATTTATATAATATATGACAATGAGTTAAATTCGAACTTTACACTGAAAATCAAACACCTCTTAAATATGCAGGAAATTTTATTATATAAAAAATTAAGATGTGTAACATTGTGTTAATTTATGTGAATAATATTAAAACATTTAGACTTAGACAAAATTGGGGAGCACGTGGATATCCAAGTATCCAACTGCATTATTACCATGATTAATTTGGTGCAATTCACAAAATTTTTATTATTATCATGTAGGTAGATTTGAGAATGATATTATATATATATCCAATTATGGAAATATAAAAATTAAAAAAGTATATGCATTACTTCACATATTTAGGAAATTTGGTGTAAAGAATATATAATTGTCATTAATTAATATTTATAAATAAACAAAATTAATGAATTTTAATCTAGTAGCTAGAATTAATATATTAAGACAATTTATTATTCTTATATATTATGTTGAATCTTCAACCCCAGAACCTTGCTGTGACAAAAGTTGTAGAACTTCTTCTTCTCCACCTCCGAACAAGGAACAAGAAACAAGAAAGAGTTTACCAACTCACAACTAAGTTTTACAACTCACTGAAACTTAACAAGCAAATGAATGAAAAACCAGTATAACTAGCAACCAAGAAAACCAGAAAGAAAAAGAAAAGAAATGTGAGCATGAAACGAAAAAACTAGAAAAGAAATCAAGAAATCAAGAAGATGATGATTCCACCGAAAATGATTCAGTGCCTCTTCTCATTTCATTCCTCTATTTTTAAACAAATACACAACTGTACATTTTTCTCTCACTCCAGCTCAACTCTCTCCTAACAGCAAAATGACTCATTAGTTATTTAACTAACTAACTAACTACAACAGAAAATTCCAGCTGGATCAACTATTAGGACCTATAGCTAAACACGTCAGCCACTCTTTTCAGTATTTGATAAAAATTGTAAATCACACATCTTTACAATCTCCACCTTGATTTAACAATTTTTCAACTATAAATACAACTCTTTTCATGAAACCAACAACTTACAGTTTGCTCACCTACAACTCTCCTTTACCTTGCAACCTGAAATAACAAGTCATTCACCTTCTTCTTCTAAGTTCATCAAACTCCTGCAATGATGAAACTTAGTAACAGAAATTGTTTTGGTCAATGCATCAGTCAAATTCCCATCAGTGTGTATCTTCATTAGCTTTATCTTTCCTGTAGCTATAACATCTCCGATGAAGTGTAACCTGATGTCAATATGTTTTGTTCTTTTATGATGAGTATCATGTTTGGCCAACTGAATGGCACTATTACTATCATAAAATAGCTCTACATTAGATGAACCTAAACAAAGCTCTTGTAGCCACATAGCTTCTTTGATAACTTCCACTAAAGCTATATATTCAGCCTCTGTGTTTGACAAAGCAACCACATGTTGAAGAGATACCTTTCAGTTTATAGTATAACCATTAAACTAAAACAAGAAACCATTCAGAGATCTTCTCCTGTCTAAGTCTGCAGCATCCACAAATCCCAACAGTGATCCTGAACTTCTAGCACCCTTTCTATACACCAAACAGAAACTTAAACTTCCTATGATGTATCTAAGCAGCCACTTCACTGCCTTCTAGTGCTCAGGACCAGGATCACACATGAATCTGCTCACCATGCTAACTTCAAAAGCCAAATCAGGTCTGGTGTATACCATACCATACATCAGACAATCCACTGCACTAGAATATGGTACTCTCTCAATGTCTTTTTTCTCCTGTTCTAAATTTGGACTTTGATCTTTTGAAAGCTTGAAGCGTGCTACTAAGGGTACTAACACTTGCTTTGCTTCTGTCATGTTGAACTTACTTAATACCTTTCTAAGAGAACTTTCTTGAGAAAGCTTTAAGATTCCTTTAGCTTGGTTTCTTTTTATATCAATTCCAAGAATCCTCCTAGCTGACCCCAAGTCCTTCATGTCAAACTCTGCACTTAACAGATTCTTCAACTTTAACAGCTTTTCCTTACTTTTACAAGCTATCAGCATGACATCTACATAGATTAGCAAGAACACCATATTTTCTAAATCATTGCCTTAAAAGTAAACACAATGATCATAATCACTCCTAGCAAAACCTGCTCTTTTAATGAAATCATCAAACCAAAGATTTTATTGCCTTGGTGACTATTTTAATCCATAGAGAGACTTTTTCAGCAAACATACTAAGTCCTCAGCACCTTTCTTGATAAAAAAATCTTTAGGTTAACTCATGAAGATTTCCTCTTCTAAGTGTCCATGAAGTAAGACAGTCTTCACATCCAAGTGTTCAAGCTCTGAGTCATAAATAGCAACTACAAACAGCAGCAACCTTATTGACACATGCCTCACCACAGGTGAGAATATTTCTGAGTAATCTACTCCTTCTTTCTGAGTAAATCCCTTTGCCACCAGCCTTGCCTTGTACCTGTGCGTCCCATTTACTTATTCTTTCTTCTTAAAAATCCATTTACACTGAACAAGCTTCTTGTTAGTAGGTTTCTTCACAAGCACCCAGGTTTTGTTCTTTTTCAGTGAATCCATTTCCTCCTGCATAGCTTGATACCAATCCTCTGCATGTGGTCTACCTAATGCTTCTCTTACTGTCACTGGTTCAACCTCAATTACTTCCTCAGCAGTTAGTAATGCATATGCAACCAAATCAGCATAGCCATACCTACTAGGAGGCTTAATCTGTCTCTTGGTTCTATCCTTGGTTAACCTATATTCTGAATGTCCTTGAAACTGTGAATCTTGCTCAACATCTTCTCCAGCATCAGCTGCCTCAGTTTCAGAGTCAAGTTCATCCACCTGCACACCCAGTTCCTTTTGATCTGAACTTTTGGTTTTAAGCTCCACCTAAAAGTGAGCTTTCCTTCTGTGAGTCTCACTATCATTTATTACTTTATCTCCTATGAGGCCATCTGTTATTAAACCTTCTTCAACAAATTTCACATCTCTGCTGATAATTGATTTTCCTTCTCTCCCATTGTGGTACCAAATCTTCCAGCCTTTAATACCATCAAGGTAGCCCACAAACACACCCTTTACAACTCTAGTCTCTAGTTTACCTTTCTTCACATACACATATCCAGTTGAACCAAACACTCTCAGGTTCTTCAATGATGGTACAACCCCAGACCATAGCTCTTCAGGTGTTTATTATCCCAGCATAGAAGATGGACTTCTGTTCTTCAAATATGTTGCTATTGTCACTACCTCAGCCAAAAAGTTTTTGCTAAATCAAAACTAATCAGGATGCACCTAACCATCTATAGTAATATCCTGTTAAGTCTCTCTGCCACACCATTTTACTGTGGTGTGTATGCTACTATCTTGTGCCTGCAAATTCCTTGCTCACAACATAATTGATTGAAGACTACACTGTAGAATTCAAGGCTATTATTTGTTCTTAATACCTTGACTCTCTTTGGTTTCTGGTTCTGCACTAACTTCAGCCATTCCTTAAATTTTCCTAACACCTAATCCTTGGTCTTTAAAGGATAAACCCATACTTTCCTTGAGTAGTAATCAATTAAGAAGAGAAAATATTGGATCCACCTAGAGCAAGGTTTGTGCAGGTCCCCAAAGGTCTGTATGTATATACTCAAGCAAAGAATCAGACACATGCTTGCCCTTATCAAACTTAACTCTATGATGCTTCCTAAACACACAACATTCATAGAATCTGAGTTCTTTGCCTGCTACACCCTTTAATATGTTTTGTTTTATTAATTCCAACAATCTTTTTTCTCCTAGGTGGCCTAACCTTCTATGCTATAACATCAGACTATTATCTCCCTTTGCAGAAACTGCACTAATGTCTCTTGTAATGACTTCTCCCTCCATTACATATAAACCATCCTTCCTCTTAGCTTTCATTACAACCAAGGCTCCCTTACATAGTTTAAGGACCCCATTTTCTGCTTTAAAGGTGCATCCTACATTTTCCAACATTCCCAAAGAGACTAAATTTTATTTCAAACCTGGTACAAATCTAATATCCTATAACTTTACTAACACACCATTATTTATCTTCATCTTAACTGTCCCAATACCCCTCACATCACAAGTCATGTTATTGCCAAGTATTATAATCTCAATTAGATTTTGTACCCAAATATAGGTAATCTTGTTATATAATAGTTCAGTGAGTTCAAGTGTCGTATCCACAGGGAGTATTTCTTCCAAGAGTCCAATTGGTTATGTCCAAGTCAATATCCAATAGAAGAAGTCCAATAATAAAGGTAAAATAAGTAATGGATCAATTTTAAAGAAGAAATTATCAAATGAGAATTAAATATAAATTAAAATACTAAAGCTTTGGAAAGTGATATTTTAGGATGATGGTTAATAAAATAAACCCCTTTTTTAACTCAATTGAGGTTAACTAAAGAGTTATCCTAATCGAAAGATAAAAATCATTTAATGCATAAAAAATATATTTTCTTCAAAAAATCATTATTTCATTAAACGAATGTCTTTAAATTAATTGATAAAATATATAAGAAAAACATTTAAAAATATTTAATGTTCAAAGCATTTTTTGTACCATATGTCTACAATGAATCAAAGAAAGTTTTTCCAAGCATTCAATGTGCC
>JAVXUL010106451.1:0-18910 GCA_035590515.1 Trichilia minutiflora
TTTTGGGCCGTGCTTCATGGGCCGTACCGGGCCTTGGTTTTTTTTACCGGGCCCGGCACGGCCTGGCACGTTAGCCCGTTAGGGCTTTATTTTCGCGTGCCGTGCCGGCACGGCACGGCACGATTGCCACCTCTACAAGTGGGTGTCAAACAAAAATGAAATTTTTTCTTCAAAGAATGTGGAAAGTCAGAAGATAAACTTACTCTTTCGAGTGCGTATCAAGTAAGTGGTAAATATAAAATAACTTGTTCTACCCAGTACATGCCAAATAGAAAGATATTGCACTCTATCAAGCAAGTACCAAGCAGAAATGTGCAAGGAAAAAGTGGTCAAATGAGAAAAGTGCTACACAAGTGAATTTTTACATGAATTATGTAAACTATTAGTGTTTTTTTCTAACTCATTCTCATATTTCACATTGATAGATATGAGAATAGAGAAGGTTCTTAAGGTTATAAAAGAAATTTCCTCTTCTTATCTTTAAATATTTCAAAAAATTATCTATTACCTCTTTAGGGCAAGATTCTTTTTCTCTTTTATAATATTTCATTTTGTATTATTTTTTTAAATAGTAAAATATAAATTTAGGAGTTTTAAGAGATGTAGGCATAATTAGTCAAATTTCATTAATATAAATTTATTATGACTATTTAATGCTATTGTCGAGTATTATTTTAGTGATATATTGTATTATTAAATTATATATTTAAGAAAATTTTGTTTAAATAAATTGCATTTATCAAAATTTAATTTTATCTTATTATTTTATTCAATTAAAACTTTTAATGGATACAAATTTAGTTGTTAATTTTTAAATTAAAGTAAAATATGAATTGATTGCGAAATTTTTAGAAATTAGTATAAGTATCAAAGGAAATTAATTAAATAAGGATAAAATTAATTAGCCAAGAGAACTTGATTGCATGATTTCTAAAAATTTGATTCTTGATTGCAGTTGGAAGCACTTAAAGAGTGAAGGTGCTAAAATCTCAAAGCACAGGGACGCAACTGAAGTGGAATGGAATGCCCAGAATAGAATACAAGTTCGTTTCCTTCTTTCCGCCGATTCATTAAAGCAACAGAAAAACAGAAGCTAATTGTTTCCTTTTCAAATTTAGAAGCTAATCCCAGAAAAATCATGAGAAATCTTTAGGGGTGGGGGTTTGTAGTTTAGATCGGTTTGAGGTGAAATTTCAAATCGATCTAAATATTACGGTTTGAATTTTATACAATTCAAATCAATCCGATAATATATCACAAATCGTAATCGATCCAAACCGTATTATGTGGTTTGGATCGGTTTAAATTCGTGGTTTAAATTTTAAATTTAAATTAAAATAATTTATTAATTTGGATTGAGTCAAAAAATAAAATTTTAAACCTTAGTTTGCTTTCTAATTTAATTTTAAAATGATAAATCTATTAATTAATTATAAAGTATTAAAAAAATAATTAATATATTATTTTATTATATCATATTAATATTATCATACAATAATATTAAGTATATTTAATATTTATTTAAGCAGTTTGATTTGGCGGTTTGAGGTTTAGAATTAATCTAATCCACAACCCAAATCGCTAATAGCGATTTATAAAATTTCAATCCAAAGATCAATCCAACATAGATTTAAACCAATCTAAATCGATTCAATTAAACGGTTTAGCGAATCGATTTAAATTTGCCCACCCCTAAGTCTGATCGGTTGAAGGAATTTGTGAATTCTGGGTTTGATGGTGCCGTGACTGACTGACTTTGAAGACGAAAGAAACAGACGGAAATTAGAGTGCTGTAATTATAAAGTAACAAAATAACAAAATCTAAAATTGATAGATTTTAGAGAGGCCTGATCTGACAGCATTTTATAATTATAAAGTAACAAAATGTAGACGTACGCGGAGCTTTGAAAGAGATTCGGATTCTCCACAAATTGGGCTTACAATTTCGACAAAACCAACTAAATACAGACCAATGTGGATAAACTAATTACAAGAAAGCTAAGTCTGCTCATATTCTATTTTCATCTCCATCTAAATAGAGTTGGGCCCATATACAAATGCCTAAACCCATCAAATGTATTCAGTAATGATATATATTTGCTTGCAGCTGGAGTCCTGTCCATCCTCATGAACCAGAAAAAGGAAAAAAGAAATGATATTCATTGATTCAGAGTGCGCGCGCGCATATATATATATATATATATATCACAATGCAAACCAGATTAGAAAATGATATATATAGTCTATTATATGCTAATTACAGACTATAAACTACTACATGCCAGAAAAAAGAACAACTAATTTCCCAAGACATTAATTATTTTTCTCCCACTTTCTCTTCATTTGCGGACGATGGAAGAGGTTGAGGCCATGTTATACGATTTCTCTGATATCTCTTATTTGATCTCTGCAACTCTAAGGTGTTCCGTATGTCCAACTTTCTTAAGCACCTTCCCAATTTGACAGAGTCCACTCCATCTCCGATCACCACCACTTTATCTCTCACGACATTCGAATCCAACAAAGTTTACTCCTGCACACATGCATATATTCAGCAAGAAGGTATTATAAATTTATTATTCATTGTGCATGAAACTTAAATTTGGAAGTAAGGATCCAAACAATTATATCAAATAAATAGTTTAACGGCAATCATATAACCTAATTGTATAAGTTGGTTACCTACCATCAGCATTTGCCTCGAGCTTGAGTGACCGTGTTCGACATTCTGGCTATTCATCTCCACCTTCATCACAATCTTTTGCTGAACCATCCAAAAACAAATCAAACAATTATTGCAACCACCACCAAACACAAAACAAATTCCATTGCAAAGATATAGATCATAAATTCTTTATAAATAAAAGATAATTTACAGTTATTTATAGATTGAATATTTTAAAATATAAGACTGTGTTGTAAGCACCAACAAACACAAAACAAATTCCATTGTAAAGATGTAAATCATAGATTCGTTATAAATAAAAAAATAATTCATAGTTATTTATAGATACATTTTATATTATAAAACTGTTAACTTTTAAAATGAATGATTTATCTTAATAATTAAAGTAGAGCTTCGAATAAAAAAATTAGTATGTATATTATTTCTTAAATTTGATTATCGTGAATTAAAATCCAATAAAATAAGTATCATTAATTTTAATTCACATAAATTTCAATAAGGGTAATATATCTTATTTTTAAATAACTAATGAATATGCATTCGTATATTATATTTTTTGAATTATTAAAGAATAAGACATAATAATATGACCAAATTTCAATAATATAGAAATATAATTTCATAAATAGCAAAACATAAATAATTTAACGGCAATCATATAACCTAATTATATAAGTTGGTTACCATGAGCATTTGCTGCAAGCTTGAGTGATTGTATTCAACATTTCTAGCTATTCATCTCTACCCTCATTACAATTTTTTGTTGAACCATCCAAAACCAAATCAAACAATTATTGCAAGCACTAACAAACACAAAACAAATTTCATTACAATAGTACGTTAAAATTAGTGTTATTATTTATACCCTTAAAAGTATGTGATGTAATAACATTATTTTTTTATTTAATAAAATTTTATTTTATATACAATTTAAGCGTATATTATTTAACTTTTATTTATAAAGTATGTGATTTATATATTAGAAAATTCGATTCTAATATTGTGACCCCCGTATATTTGACTAAGGGCATTTTGGATATTTTTAATCTCACTGGCATGTTTGTTATTTTTATAAAATATACACTTGGGTACTTATATAGAGTAATTAACAATATATGAATGTTTAATACATGATTTAATAAGTTTTAGATGAAAATGAATGAGTGTGAAATGAGACCAAAGGTTTTGTCAGAAGTATGGCAAAAAGCTTAAAAACTTCAGTTGATCGAAGAGGATGTTTTGGTTGACCGAAGCTGAAAACAAAAGATGGCAAAGAACTCAAATTTTTTTATCAACTAAAAAAAGCATTTTGGTCAACCAACAATCCTTGAATGGTCAATCGACTAAGGTGGAACTATCAATTGAAGCCTAAGAAAAAACCCAACTACCGAGAACCTCACATCTTCGGTTGATCGACAAGGGTATATCGATCGATCAAATTTGTTATTTCCTTGCATGAAATAGTCTATTTGTCATTCTAAAATCCTTTTTCCTTAAATAAAATCAACGATGTTCTGATAATTTTATGGGATATTATAAAAAAGAGGTAGGAAACCATTTCCCTTTATTTTTCTTCTTTTCATCATCTTTCTCTCTCAAAACCTCACATTTCCACTGATTAAAGTGAAATTTCTCACTAAAATCATAATAATTTCACTCCTTTACCATTTTACAAGCATTATTTAGTGGATTTGAATAAAAATTAGAAAGGGGTAAAATTAAGGCTTACATAAAATTTGGGGATTTCTTACCATTGACAATAATTAAAGCTTTGTAGGGTTAGAATTAATTCATTGGTAAGATTCTTAGCCCAATTTATGCATTAATTTGATGAATTAAAGAATTTAATAATTAGGGTTTACTATATAATTAACGTTTATTGTTTATATTCAATAATTTTGTATAATTGTGTTCGATTTAGTTAGAATTAATTGTATATAAGTTAGAATAAACATATAGAATAGAGAATGGTAAGAAATTAGACTTAGTGAATTGGAAAATGATATATGTTTAAATGAAGAATTTAAATTATTATATATTGAAATTGGATTATAGTCATGGGATTTCATTGTTGAAAATCAAATAAATGGCTGAAGAATAAATTGGAGCAATTTATAGGTGTTCATTAGTCAAATTGTGGAATTCATGAGTATAGTTACACATATATGATTATCCTTTGAGACTGATAATTGATTAAAGGACACCGAATAGAAAATAGAAAATTTTGATATAGATAGCGAAATGTACATTCATATGCATCATGCATTCTATAACATGCTTATATTATGAAAAAAGGTTAGTAAACCTTATTTATATATAATTTTAAGCACGACAGATTTGGATAGAGTGTCCCGTCATGAGGAGGCTGTTAGGGAGAGTGGTTCCTTGCCTCACTCTAATGAATGGACTTTTGTTTGTCTTCTTTACTTACTTTAAATTGTTCACAAAACTTATACATTTTAATGAATTAGAGGGTTAGAAACTTATTGTATGATTTAGGCTTGTATGCAAAAGCTATGTATAACATGTGTTGATTTTATAGCACAAGTTTGTGAGGTCCTGTTATTCTGATTTATTTTATTATGAAATGGTTTAATGATGGTTTATATACATATGTAATGACATTGGTTTTAATGTTAATTTGGCTTTATGGGCCATGGTTATTGAATTGGGTCTTACATAAAGGGTGAGAATCGGTTACGATCCAATAGTCAAAGGACAAGGATCAGTTATGATCCAATAGCCAAAGGGTAAGGACCTATGAGGGCTAATAACCAGGAGAGCATAAACAAGTTATTGCGTTCTTAGCTCTATGTGATGAGGATTGAAATCCAAGAGACCATAGAATTATTGATATTATGATTTGTTTTTTATGAATTTGGTTGCATTCTATAAAATGATATTGATAATAGTCTATATAGATATCCATAACATGGATTTGGAATCGATAATGATGTTTTTTTATGTTAATATGATCGATGAGACAATATTTTGTATTTGAACATCGTTATAGCCTTATTATGCCATTGTTACAGATTCTTGTTACGTGCCAACATGGTTATTTTAGCCTTACATGCCCAAATTATTTTTTTAATCTTACATGTCAATATTGATATTTTCAACCTTGTGTACCAATATTTGAGACAGATAACTCTATGTGGTGAAGATTGAGATCTAAAAGAGTATAGAGTAATTAATATTTTAAACTGATTTTGTATTTATCTTACGTTATAAAAATACAATTATTGATATATAATTTTAATACCACACTTGTATTTTGGATGGGATAGCATTAAGCTATCACTTTGGTTGTGTTGATTTACATAATACCCTACTTGTGTGAATAAAACGATATGAGTTATTTTGTATATATTTACTCACTGAGTATTTTTCAATACTTACCCATTTTCTCTTATATTTTAGGCTAGTATAATCATGTGTAGACAAAGTTAAGAAGATCAGAGTTTTGGTACAGATTTCAGGTACTTAACTCATTTTTATACTTTTGTATTAAATGATTTAAATTTATTTATTTGGCCAAGTCAGTATTGAAATTAGATATATTTATCTGTTGTAGTTTGATATTGATGAATGATGATGGTTTATATTTGGGTTGGAGAATATTGGAGTGTTGTGTATTTAAATTTTATTTATGTTTGGTTTAAGTTGAAAATAAATTTAAAGTTGTACGTATCCTTGAGATATATTCTAATATAATAGAATGCATTTCTTGGATTCATGGTGATTATTACGTGATCGATTCCTCGAATAAGGATATGACAATTTTGTTGATATCAGAGCATTTAATTTTATATTATTTTTTATTTCTTTCTTTTGATTTCCTTTAATTTTGATTCTTTGATATTTTGGATTTGATAAGTTTGTTAAAAATTTTAATAGACCATAAATTGAGTTGAGTCACATTTTGATTTAATGATTGGATATAATAATAGTTATTTAATTATGTAAGAATGCCATCACGATCCGAAAGAAAAAAGGATAGACCCTAAAAGAAAATAGTAATTGAAGATGATCAGGAAGTGTCATCTCATACTCTACCTTCTGCTTCTAACAAGTAATAGCTTCATATAGATCCCTCACTAAGAACACAAAATCTTGAGGGTGGTATGCCTTTTCCTTGGTCACAAAAAGTATTTAATGCATTTATAACGTACTTGAGTACATAATTTTTGTGCTAAATTTGATTCAAGCCCAACCAGAATAAGATCCATTGTACAAACTATCAAGTATTCATCCTACAAGCATGGCAACTCAGATGAATTATACAACTTCTGTCGAGTCTTCTCAACCCGTGTAGAAACTTTCTAAGTTGATTATAGATGTTAGACAGCTTAAAAGTGTGTCATTTTTAGGGATAACTAATGCTATAAAAGCAAGTAAATGATTGGGAGGGATATAACAGAATATGAATGACATAGATTTATCAAATATAGATAAGTTGAGAATAGTTACCCGATTGCTTAAACAAGGTGTTACTACTTAGTGGCATAATATAATTATGAGGATGGGTATTAAGCTCACGTGGATTAATTTTCAGATAGAGTTTTAAGAGAAGTACTTTACCCAAATCTACAGTAATTAAAAGAGGTAAGAATTTTTTAATTTAAAACAGATGGATGAAATAGTATCAGAGTATGAGACCTAATTAAGGGAACTAGCAGAGTTTATTGTAGAATTTGATAATGAAGAGACATTGTGTGCTAAGTTTAAAGTTAGGATGAACTTGGACATTCGAGATAAAATACCTGTGATCAGTAGATAAAGTTATGAAATAATAGTACAGTTAGCTCTTCGACCTAAAGCATTGATTGGAGATAAGAGATCTCGCCCAAGGCTACAGAAGAGGAAGGATCTCAACATTTATGTGGGTCAACCATCAAAGAAAAATCAAAGTAACGGTTTATCAAGTGGTTATACGATGAGTCCAGGAATCTCTTCATCTTTCTCTCCCAACAAGAAGCAATCATCTTGATTTGGTATTTCTACTTCAAGATCTGCTTATTTGGATAATCAATCATTTAGCTAAAGACGATGTTCAAATTGTAAACAATTTATAATGGGTCTTGTAGATCTTTTATAGTATGTTATTACTATAGTCAAGATAGGCATACAAAGAGACATTGTTTTAATTTCGGTAAGCCAGAGGTAATAGGTCATCTATTATAATGCCTAGGTTTTCTTAATATGTAGTAATCGATAACTCAGCCATAGTTTCTAAGTACTTGTCCAACTAGTTCGGAAAACACATTCATTCATCAAGAAAATCAAAGGAATCAATCATGAATTCAAGACTCGGGTGTTTTGTTTAAATTAAGAGTAGGCTTAGACTAATTCAAATATGATTACAAGTGTGGTGATGATCGTTGACCATCCAACAAACATTTTGATTGATCCTAGTTCTAGTAGGTCATTGATTAGTATGACATTTGCATGGCACACTAATAGGAACCTTGGTATCATTAGAACTAGAATCAATTGTTCATACGCCTTTAGGGTAGAGGTTATTCTCAAAAACTATTTTTAAACAAGTAGGATATTGTTAGGAGGTTAGAGTAAGAGAGATTCTCTATGTGTTCTCATATAGTCATTGATAAATAAAATGACTATAGTTGAAATGGTGAATGAGCCTATTAGTTATAATTGTATATATATTGAGCACGTATGTGTTATAGTGATGATGGCTATGGGTTCTAATGATAGGTTAAGGTTGGTTATGACAACTTTGGTGTCAAGGATTAGAAGAGATTATCTTCTCATTGGTTAAGGATTGACTATGCAACCTAAAATGAAGGTGGATAAAATCTAATAGATCAAATAACTAGTATTCAAATCAGTTGGTATATATTTATTAATGGATATTATAGGCCATTATTGTATAGATGAATTAGATTAAAGTTAAAAATTTTGCCTGTATCATAATTCAATATGAATTGAGGTAGATTATGTGTGAACATTTTACAAGTTGCAATTTACAAAGTATATTGTGTGTGAGCCCTGTTTCTTAAGTTTATAGGCATCATGGTAAATCCCTCATGAGATTTTGTACATGTTTGTAAATGTAGAACATACATTAGAGGGTGTGACAGCTTGAAAATATTTTTGAGGAGGTGTGTAGTGAAGAATAATGATTTACCAAGAAAGAATTGAATTTTTGGCCTTAAAATCATCTCTGTTTGAGAAAAAATTCTTATCATTTTTGTAGAGCTCGGAGAGTGCTTTCCATCGATATATTATGGGTTCCATAAGGATGTTGGATCAAAAGTTATGATCATTTGAAGCTACAGTCCTAAATTATGAAAAAGGGGAGAAGTATCGATGCTTTGCATGCTAAAGTATTGTTACTTGACACTAGAAGACTGGAAGTATTGATACTCTTGCAAGACGTATCGATACTCAAGTGCAAGGTGAAAAGTATCGATATTTTGAGAAAAGTATTGATACTTTATAAATAGTAAAACCAAAGTATTGATACTTTAGGGAGAAAAGTATTGATACTCTGCAGCCTCGGTGAACAATAAAGTTAAAAGTATCGATACTCGGGGTACAATCAAGCTTGGAGCCCATATTCGACTAAAAGCATCAATACTTGAAATTGAAGTATTGATATATTGACGTAAAAGAATGTAAACAACCCCCTTTTCGATAGAAAGTATCAATACTTGAAAATGTGGAGAGCTCTGAAGCATGTTTTTTAGAGGTATTTTAGTCTTTTCATGGTCCTTTGTATATATTTATAAGCATAGGGCCTTCTTCTTCTCTGTTTTCCCCTATTTCATCGTCTCTTTCTAAGTTTTCTCTCTACCCCCAGATCCAAAATAATCTCAGCCAAATCTCCACCAAAATCATTCATTTTTTTTAGATGACCTCAAAATCAACACCAAAGCTCGGGATATTTTACCAAGATTATGTCTGATGATTCATAAGGAATTGAGAGAGAGAATTCATGGGTGAACAGTAACCTAGAGAGAGAATGAAGTAAAGAGGGACTCAAAGCACATCTACTAGCTTGAGTAAGTTTTTCCCTCAGCTTATCTCCCTGATTTGAGCTTTCTTTAGGCATAATCAAGAAATGAGTTGCTAAGTTATTGTTCTTGAAAATCCTAGAATTTAGGTATAACCTAATTTATCAATTGGATTGATACATTAGGATGATTTTGTTTGTAATGGTATTGAGAAGATTGAAAATGATTCAAGATAGAGTGAGATTATGATCGGACAGTGTGTTGATATTGTGTAGAGAGAGAGAGAGAGAAAGAAAGAGAGAGTTATGACCATATATTGTATAATATGAGTATATTATATGAAAGATTGTTGAATCTATGTATATGTATGTGTATCCAGGTGCGATAGCCTTGGTTAGAGAGTCTCCGATGTAAGGAAGGCATCTAGAGGGTGGTTCTCCACCTTAGAGTGACTTTTTCCTCTTTAAATGATATTTATAAGTATTTATATGTTTATTTCATTTTGAGATAGTAGAACATATGTATATACATGATTGATATGAGGAGGCAATAAATATATAATTGTGTGGTGACCGAGTTGGTCTGTTGTTTGTGGTAGAATTATGAATGTTGTGATATGTTTGTTATTATGGATTTGAGGTCGGAGGTCAATTACGAATATTACTTTTAATGATGTTATGTAATTTGTGACATAGTTTGAGTATGTAAATGATCGTTATTTGGCCTTGTGTCCCATTGTATTTTGTCTTAATATTTTGGTATTATGAGCCATTAATGACTCTTTTAGTCTTATGTGCTTTTACGTTGGTTTTAGCCCTAACTGTCCTTGATGTTGATTTGACCTTGTGAGTCATAATTGTTGATTTATGGCCTTATATGTTGTTGTGTTTGATTTTTATATGGGTGAGGATTGGCCATATAACTCATCTAGAGTGGGTGAAATTCAAAAGATTTAGGGATAAGAATTGGCCATAGATCTCGAAGAGAGTAGGTGGGATTCAATAGAACCATGGATGAGGATTGATCATACAGTGCAAGATAGGATAGGTGGAATTCAACATGTCTATATTATATATTTGATTATTCATGTATTTATATGGGTGCCGTTGTGTTTGATTTTTATGTGGGTGAGGATTGGCCATGTAACTCATATAGAGTGGGTGAAATCCAAAAGATCTAGGGATAAGGATTGGCCATGGATCTCGAAGAGAGTATGTGAGATTTAATAGAACCATGAATGAAAATTGACCATACAGTGTAAGATAGGATGGGTGAAATTCAACATATCTATATTATGTATTTGATTATTCATGTATTTATATGGGTGCCTATGCCTACACCTGATTACGGATCAGCCATACAACTTAGATGGAGTGGATGAGATCCTATAGATCAATAAAAGATTTATAAAATAAAATTGTGGTGATATTTTAATTATATTTTCTTGTGCCACATTTTAGTCATGATTAAATTCTTATGATTACGAGGGTTTTCCGTAACCAATCCATGAGTTTTATTTTGTTATTTAGATTTATTATCTGCTCACTGAGTATTTTTCTAAATACTCGTCTCTCACTTTTCCATTTCAGATTAGTATAGTCGTGTGCCGACATAACATGACTGAACAAAGGTATTAGCAGGGATTCAGGTACTCGACTTATATTTTTGTAATGTGATCCACTGAACATGATAAATGTAATAAATTTTATTTAGCTTTCTGTACTTTATGAAATTGAGAATTTGTTGTATCAGTATAATTTGAAACAAAATTTTTGTCTAATGTGTTGTATGAAAGTATGATTTTGATTGATATGTACTATTTATTCATTTGAAAATCTTTCATACTATGTTTATATTTGAAAATAGATTTCGAAAACAAGTGTTAATGCCTTACATGTCTTAAGAATGTATTCTAATTGATAGAATGTATTTCTTAGATTCGCGACGGTTGTCATATTGTCAACTAAGGTCAGGGCGTGACATTGTGGATTGAATTAAATTCAATGCATTAATCTATCAATCTATATCAAATATAATCAATTTTAATATTATAAATTATTTTCACATAAATATAAAAAAATATTATTTTTTCAAGTTAATTCTTTCATTTTCATTATACTTTTGATTGTTTTTTTATTTTTATCGAGAACTATGAAAAAATAATAAAGAATGGTTAAGTAATGATTGTAGTAAGAGAAATTTAATAATAAGAATTGATGTAGTTATTTTAACGTAAAAAATATCAAATATATAATGAATTGTTTAATTTATTTGTATGACATATTATCGCTTTACTCCTTTTCAAATCATATTTTCTAAAAATAAATTTATTATTTTAACTCATTTTCTGCATTTTTTGATTGTCAGAAAATTTATAATGAAAGTACTTTTTTAGAAGTTTATAAAAACTATAATGTTGTTTATTATTTATTTATTTATTATTTTATTTTACCTTAAAACAGATTTATTTATTTATTGTATTATTCATTTATATCATTTATTCTAAATTTAAAATTATATAACAGTATTATTTAGTGTTTTTCAATACAAATTTAGCTTTAAATCTAATTCAATCCAAACCAGTTACATATTTAAACCTAAATTTTAAACTATTTTTTTTTTAATTTAGACTGAATGTTTAATCTACGAAATCAATCTAATCCAATCCGCTTCAAGCGATTTAAATTGAATTGAATTATAATATACTTGTAGACTAAATTTGATCGCCTTAAACACAATCTGTAATGTATGAATTAGAATAAAATTTTATCTCAACCTCATCCAATTCAAACATCTGCCCCTAAATTTATGGGTTTATAGTCCCTCTACTAACTCATTTAAATACTTCTTAAACCCTAAAGAATGCTTATAACAAGATTAGATTTTTACGTAAAGTATTAATATGTTCTTTCTTAGAGGAAAATACAATAATTTTTTTAAAAAATAAATAAAACGTGTTCAAATGCATTAAGGTTTTGAAGGTACTAGAAAAGATTGCAGTCACGTTATTAATATGGTACTGAAATAACTTTATAATCTTTTACATATAATAAATTAAAAACAATTTTTTCTCTATAATTTTGTTTATTAAAACCAGATTTTTCAACACAGTGTACATCACCTACATTCATTTTCTCTCGTGTATATATATATAAAATCAAATAAACACCAAAACGACGAAATATCAAATATCTAAGTACCTCTTTATGTATAGCGATGGATAATGCTTATTAATATATTTTCCACGCTATAAATTTAAGAGAAAGTCCCAAAGAGTTGTTTCCTAGATAATTCTGTACATGCATGGAAACCTAATGGAACCAAAATCAAACGGATCCATTACTTTTCGAGTAGCGAACCCTTCGGTTTGGGAATTCATGACTTTAATTTTTTTTTTTTTTTTTTAGTAGACCCTTCCAGAGCAAGTTTTAAAGTATATTAGAGTCAACATCCATCCATATGTTGGGTTGCATAAAAAGTATTAATTGGAAAAAGCTTATTCAATAATTTTAGCCGTATACATACAAATAATAATTAATTATAATGAAAGTGAAAATTTTATAACATGTAATATGCTTTTATTTAATAATTCTTAAACTTTTGTTCTGGTTGCATGCATGTTTCTTTTCATTATCTACTGTGCCATTAAACTTGACTTTTATGTCAACCCACGCAACTTCACATTATCCATTAATCACCATGATATGAAAAACTGATTGGCCGTCGTTCTCTTTCCCAGCTTGCCCGGAAAGATATTTAATTAATTGTAAAAGCAAACTACCTTAGTCTTCGTCAAGTCATTGATTTAAACAACTCTAGCCAGCCAGCTTATGTATTGCAGTACTCCACTTCATTAATCTTTGATCTTTAATTTTCGTTGTTATAGCACATGATAGATGATGTATATTTAAGTTTAGATATTCACGAATCAAATTAACTACTTATAAAAAAAAAACCGTTATCAACAATTAATCATCTTCTTGCAACTACTTGGATTAATTTTTTTACATGCATGATGAATGAATGTTTCTGGACCAACAAAAATTTATCAATCCATTCATATAAATTATTGAATAATTTTATTTTCATGTTTATAACATCGATTGGTCAAGAACTGACAACTTACTCAACAAGCAAACCAGCATCAAGTACTGTAATTTTCAATTTCATATAATTCAACCAAATTTTTGGTCCTTGTCGTGCTGAGTCAATTTTGGCAACTCTTCATGGGCTTGGACGCAGTCAGTCAACACCCCAAGTCTTACTACAACAAATAATATAAAGACAGATGGATAAAGTTTTTGGTCCTTCACTTGCTTAGTAATTGTTTCTCTCTCTCCTCGATTTAAATATGGAGGTGGAGAATTGGATGAAATGAATATACATACACACACAGAGAAATATTAGAAATTATCAGGTGCGGATGTTTATACTCTCTAAGTTTTGAATTTGGCCATTTTGGTCTAAACCAACATTGAATAATACTAAATCGACACTAATTTGGTCATGTATGTAAAATTAACTAACAATTTTAGAATTAAATGAATCATAAAACTCAAAATTTTAATTCTATATAAACGTAACAATATATCAATTATGTTATAGACAATCTCATACAGTTAGTTTAAATTATATTCAAATAATAGAACAACTTTAGCATACAATATTAAAATGACAGTATGTAAGATGTAAAGAGCAATAGATGCATATTGATTTGAATAGAAAGTTAGCCCCACAAAGGGCGCCTTGAATTGCATGACTCCTTTTATAGCCATATGTCCCAAAATTAAATAATAAAAACATCTTATAAAAACTAATATCTAATAAAGCAAACTAAATTAGCTTTTACATATTCACATTTTTCAATTTTTTTTTTGAATTTCCTAGTTTTCGGTTGTAATTTTCAGTTCTTTCATAACAATTCTCAGCATATAAAAGCGTATAAAAATATGACGAAAAATTAAGAATTATAACAAAAAAAATTTTAAATTGCAATGAAAGACTTAAAACATATAGCTGTATGTATGTGTGTATTATTAGATAATACTAATTGATTAGTTCAGTAGTCACTTACAACATCGTATCAGTTCGTATCAGTCCAAGATTTAATCCGTATATAATTTCGATCCAATCCCTTGCTCTTCAAAAAGCGCTGGGTATGTGGATCCACAGACAACACACAAATCTACACAAAGCAAACACATTAATTCATACATGTATGTATGTTTAATGTATTGTAATGGATAATCGTCTGAACCAATATGCAAATTAAACCAAACGGAAACCTACCATGCAATTGAATTCGTACTGGATCATTACTGGCCAAGAAATGTATCATCATCATCGTCAGAAAAAAGAATGAACTAGCAACACATTTGCTTGAAAAAGATCAAGAGAAAGATGAATAAACAGAAAGAAATTAGTTATAATAATGATAATTCAGATAAGACTAAGCGATTCATTTGATGCTGGGGCCTTAGGTTTTGAAAGCCTGCGTGACTCCCTTCATGCCAAGTAAGAAGATTGCCAAACTTTTGACAGGCTTCTTATATGGCATTCAGGGAGCCAGGCAGATCAGACAACAAGAACCCCACTTTCCTCAAACATTACTTGTTTCCTGATTCTGAAACGTCTCAAACCTGTAATCTATACACTCTTTACAGTTCTGGAAACAAAGAAGATAGAAAGCTGAACAGCTATATTGATAGATTCTCGGAATGAAATTAAGAATGGATATATAATTAAGATATCAGGGAAGGAGGAAAGAAGACAAGAGAAACTCCACAGAGAGAAAATAGTGGAGAAGACGGCAAGAGACAAGTACTTTTAATTTATATACACAAATAGTTCCACAGATCAAGCCAAAATGGCTGCCTTGGTTTTCCAGGGAGCCATTTTTTTGGATTTTCCTTAAGCTCTTATATAATTGATAAACTTCTGTGTGAACTGCACGTATCTCTCTATCTATTTGCTTTTATTAATATTTCTTTATTACTTTTTGGTCTCTGATTTCGGGCACAAACCTTCATTATTTACTAATACTCGCAGAAGGAGGGAGCCCAAACGAGGAGATAAGACAACGGGTTCATTTGGGATTATTCTATTTCTACCATACTTTGAAAATAAAACTATGAAAATATTTGATAATATCAATTTTTTTTTGTAAGATTTAACAATTTTACGGTGTTTATTTTATTTTATTACAGTTATAATTTAAAAATTACCACATTACTATATCAAACGGAGTAAAAAACAAGTCTGTTTTTACTACAATATTAAGATTCAGACATTCAGCACAGTAATTCATGTATGTAAAATATTGTAATTAATCTTATATTGATATACTCGATGAGGATGTTATTATTATTAATAAATTGCATTAGAATTTGGACAGTTTCATTTAGCTGAGAATGAATGAAACGTTAATGGTGTCTTTTCTGCAACAAAATGTTAAGATATGAATACTGGCAACTGTCAATGTTGGGGTCCATTTAGTCAATGCAAATGCAAACTGATAAACTTAAATCAGTTTTGATTGGTCAGTCCACTCTGGACATGGACCTCCCTATCTACATTATTATTTCCTGCCCATTGGACTAATTCATTTCTTTAATTTATTGGGGTAGTACAATAAATTTAGAGTTAAAATATTGTGAGCTTACCAAATTAAATTTCTTTTCTTTTGATATTTTAAAAAAAATTAATTAATATGAATTTTAATCGTGTATGCTATTCTCACTTTTTGACTGTTCTTCGGAGTATTTTTAAGTTTTAACAAGATCAAAAGGAGACAAATTTTTTTCTCCCTTTAATTTGGATTATAGAAATTTAAATTCTAATATCATTTTATTAATTTTATATTTATTTAGCATAAAAATTCAAAATAAATATATATATAAATTAAAACTTTTAATAAATTCTTGACAAAATGTCAAAAGATTTTAATAATATAAATTGGTAAACTATATTATCATCATATCATTCACTATAGGGTAGGTGAAGTGTAATACCAAATAGATTTCATTTGAAATATTTTCCATACGAAGTGGATGTTGTGGGGAAGGGGTGATTGATCAAAAGATTATCTTGGAATAAAGAAATTATGACTTTTAACATGATCTCAATCTTTGTCTTAAGTTTCAATTATTGGTCTAGTTAGACAATTACGTTTTCTTTTTTCAAGTAAAGGTGTCCAATGTGTTTTAATTATTGTTCCAACTCCACAATTGGCATTGCTATAATGCTGTCTTTTCATGAGTGTCTAAGAACAATAACAATGTAGAAAAGACATGTAAAATCGGTGATTTTAACAGCAAAAGCAATTAAAAAATTCAATATTAATTATTTTCACTTAACTAATATTTTCAAATTTTTATATTCGTTCATTAAAACCATACAAATTAAACCAATCATATTAATAGAAATACTAAACCTTTTTTTGTTGTTTAAAATAAATATTGCAGTTAATCAAAGACGTTTCTTTCCAGTACCCCAGTCGAATAAAAAAATAATAAAAGATCCAAAGAGAAAAGTCATCGGATTTAACCATTATACCTATTTTTCCAGCATCAAGGAATCAATTTGTCAAAACAAACAAAGAACCACAGAATAAATAAATAAAGAAAAGTAAAATTTCATTACCACCCAGGTCGTAACTTGGATGTCCAATCTTCCTTCGCCAATAAATGGAAGGACAGCCATTACTAAAAACAAAGAAAACACAAAAGATATAATTAATAAACATGAGCGGTAAAAACTGAGTTCATTATTTCAATCAATCTTGGTTGACCTTACGATCACCTTTAGTATTCGTTGGACGGAGCCAACTTCTATGTAGAAATCAGATTTTGTGGGTGATTTAAGAATTTTAATGACAATAGAATTCGCTCTCATTCTCACCAAAACAAGTTTGGGGTAAAAAAAAAATAGTCTCAATCTTATATAGACTCTAACGTAAAGAAGAAAAAAAAAGTGAAGAGAAGTTGTACGTAAATCTTTATATCGCTATAAATTATTATATTAAATTTAAAATTTCGTAATATATAAATTACGGTCTAATTAATCATCACATTGACTCTAATCCATAATTCATGACTATATAGTGAATTATTATTTAGTACCAATGTACAATCCTTTTAATAAATTCTAACTCTCCATTTTCTAATAACTATATATGCAAAGGTTTAGGAGGATGTGCCCGATGATGATGTATATCCTAAAATTATTTGTATTATCGATTTTAAACATTTTATATTGAGTTACTATATATATATATCATGTGTTATACATATTTATTAATAAATAAATTTATTTATTATTCATGTGTGTATGTTGCTTCTTCTGTTAATCATACTATCAACAGAATATATATATAAATTACCCAAAGAATTTAGTTATCTAAATTGTTCCTTACAAAAATTATATTAACCAAGCATTGATATAACATAATAGATACACTGAATATCTTCGGTGAATATCATGAAAATGATATTAGTACGGGTAATATGATAGTCATGTAATTAGGATATTAATGTAGATTAACAATTGGAGAACTATTTTTCGATTGTAACTAATATTATGATAAATCACACGAAAGTACATTATCAATGATTCGTTATATGATTATACTAATGTGTTAATTATTATTTTAACTTGAAACGTCATTATTATTATTCAATAGAGATGCACATAATTCATATGGTATATAAATACAGGAATAATCACGTCTTATATACAAAAGCCAGTTTGATCATGTATTGTCTATATTGAAATGCAAATGACTATCAATGCAGGATCCGTTGACTCAATATAAAGGATTTTGAGGCTTTATTGACTCAATTCAGTTTTGATTTTTCAGTCGGACATGGATAAACATATGAAATTAAAGTCTTTAATTAAAGCACTTAAAAATTATACGAAAGAATTCGTGGTAACAAGTTCAGAGCATATTGATCATTAGTCCGAATAGTAACTGAGTTTTAGGATTTAGATATCCGTGAACCTTAACTTAGTTAGGATTAGATGAACGAAAAGAATATATTCACATAAAACATATAATCGTGTGTAAAAGATTCGATGAAGTCTTACTTCATTGTGGTTTAGGGATCATAATACATTACTAGATATCAACCATGGTCATTATATCACACCCGTGATTGTACTATAAGGGCATAATTGTAACTTCACTTCATCTCCTGTTTATACTTTCGCATCCATCTTGCATAACGTTAGTTTGTTTGCA
>JAVXUL010106461.1:1409-18908 GCA_035590515.1 Trichilia minutiflora
CAAGATAAAGAGGAATATTTAATAACTCCATAAACCCAATTAATGTAATTGAGGAAGCTCTGGCCTCTTTATTCTGTGGGTGGAAATGTCAAATGCTTACGTTTGTTGTTGTTTTAAAATCCAAAAAATGGATTAAAATTCTCCATTAAATAGAGCTCACTTGAAATTTAAAAGAATTTGAATATGTAGTTATTAGTTATCGAGTCAAAGATTGATTTTAATTTGAGCAATCACTCTTCAGTGAGTGGCAAAATTTATCTCTAGTTGTATTTGTTCGTGGGTATCGAAATAGGTTTGTATCTTTTAATAATTAATAGTAGAAGAAATTGTTTACTTTGAACATAAATACCCAAGCAGTACAATATTGCTCAAGTTGAAGCTGAACCTGAAGACTCCTGAAGGTGATGACGTGGTTGAAGTGTAGTGCATATGGTGCCGGCTACACAAGCGTAACAGAATTAGGTAGAAAGATTCTGGGGTTCCCGCGCTTTTCAACTCCCAGCAAAGCTTCTCTAGCTTTCTCTAGACGCTTCTGGTGTATACTGAGATGTATATAAATAAAGGTGTTTGTCATCTTGTATTCAGTCGGTCAATATTCAATATAACGTGAGCCTTAATAAAATTCAGTTTCCTGCAATTTTGTTTTGATGGATATTTCTATCTTAATTGATTGAATTAAATTTATCGTATATTAAAAAAAAATTATTTAATTAGATTATTAAAATAAAGAATTAGTAAATATTTAAAATTTTCGTTTAAATTTTAAATTTGTAGTAATAATTATAAATTCAAAATTTGTATTTTTTGAAGATAAAATATAGAAAAAATATCTTTTTAAATATTAATTTAAAAATTATAACTTAGTAGATTAAAAAAACTCTAATTAAGTTAGTAATTTATATTATTTATTTTTATTTAATTTATTATAATATAAAATAAAATTCAATTGCATATTAAAATTTATATTTAAATTAAATATTTATAAATTACTTAATTTTACGAGTTTAATCTAATATAATAACTAGCATGTAATATATAATTATTAAACATATAAACACGTATAATTTAATTAAGATTCACCTGTAAACTTTCCTTTCTACCAAACAGATATTTTCCAGCTAGCCAAACATAACTAAACACTAGATCTACTGAGTTTGACTTCGTATCAGATCTCTAAATGGTGAATGCTAACCTTCCTGTGACTGGATTTTTAACAAATCCTTCATTCTCTTCTGATCAAGCTTGACGGAACAAACTATTTAGCGTGAAAGTATCAAGTTCTGCCAGCATTTGGAGGAAACAGACTGGAAGATTACATGAATGGAAGTAAGAAGGAACCGATGAGGTATCTTTTTAATGATTCTGAAGATAATCCTGTAGAAAATCCTGAATATGAGGTATGAAAATGTCAAAGACCAAATCCTGTTTAGCTGGCTTTTATCTTCCATGAATGAACCAATTCTGAGCTTAATGATAGGTTGTGCTTCATCATCTCAGCTCTGGACTGTATTAGAAGAAAACTGTACGGATCACAATCAAAAGCTGACGTCATTCAACTGAGGTTTTAGTTGCAGTCAACCGGGGAGAGTATGACAATTTCTGAGTATTTCATGAAGATGAACAAACAATATAGCAGATAGTTTAGCTGTAGCTGGCTGTCTAGTTTACAATGATGATGTTCTATTCTATCCGCTAGGAGGATTAGGAAAAGAATACAATGCTTTGTCTGTTAATATAACTGGAAGGAGTGAGATTAGCTTACATGATGTGTATTCATGCTGCTAATTCATGAAGGAACAGCAAAACTCTGCAATTGCTAAAGAATGTAAAGGTGATTATGCAGCAAATTATGCTCAGGCAAAACAATGTCAAAAGAAAAGTGAGAACAAGGATTCTGAGGGAATGAGTCAATATGCAGGATATCTTATAAATCCTGATCCAGTGTATGGAAGAGGTTATGGTAGAAGATCTGGGCAGATGATGAAATCAGTTCCAGGAGGAAGGGGACCTTCTAAACCGTGTCAGATATGTTACAAGCTAGGTCATGTTGCATTAGTTTGCTATGAAAGATTCAATAGAAATTTTGCTCTACAGTAACCAAACTCAACTTAGTAGAATCAAGCCTACAGGCCACAAACTCCAAACTATCCATCTCAGTATTAACAGATGGTGCAAAAGCCTCCCAACATCTTCAAATCAGAAAGCAGTTTTCATGGCCAACACAGAAGCTGCTGCAGATGATGGATGGTATCTAGATAGTGGTGGAACTCACCATCTCACAAATGATCTCAGCAACATGACAGTAACTGAAGATTTTGCTGATAAAGAAAAACATATAATTGGTAATGGTGATGGTTTAAAAATTGCTCATGTTGGATACACTGCTTTAGTATTGAAATCTAATCATGGTTCAAAATAGATGCATAAGATAATTCTTAAAAAACGTGTTGCATGTACCATTGATTACTAAGAACCTGATTAGTATCTCAAAGTTAACATCCGATAACAATCTAATTATTGTGCTAATAAATATGTTTTATCAAGGATCACATGAGGAAGGTGTTGCTACCGGGTATAGCTGTGAAGGAGCTATATAAGTTGCTTCTCAGTTATCCTTCTAATCAAGTCTCTCTGTTGCATACTGCAAGCAGTTCTGGAAAGCACGTTTCTATGCTGTCTTTTCTGTCTTTTGGTTCCAACAAAGTCTGTTTCTGGTAGTCCTGTCTTCATTCAGAGTCAAGGTTTTACTTCAAAACCTGATTGTAGAAAGCAAACAACATCTGAATGTTTGTAGTCGAGAATTCTGATCATAGGTTTGTAGTCGAGAATTCTGATCATAGGTCTTTGAATACTATTGATGTACTTCACAGAAAGCTTGGTAATCTAAGTCTGAAAACCTTGTAAACTGTATTGAAGACTTGCAATCGGCTCTGATACCACTTGTTAGAGATTGGGGAAACCCGTCCAAACATACTTAGGCCAAATGAGTGAATACATTCATCGACTTTAATATTACTTTCAACCCAAAACCTTAAGGCATTGGGTCTATGAGTCTATTCTTTTTATATATTATTCATTTGCCTTATAACTTTTTAATATAGGATTTTTTCACTTCACACACTCACACTTGATATCCTAACGAAAGCCTTTATCCTAACAGAAACCTTTCTTTCTTCTTCTTTTTTTTTATTCGAGTATTACGGTATTTTCAAGAATCCATACTCCTACCAAGTCCGGCTCGCTCATCCTGGAGTTTGTGCTTGCCAATACTTCACTCAGAATCATATGAGAAACGAATGTACTCTTTTTCTTCAGGAACCGCACTTTACAACTCCACTTTGTACTAGCTCACTCTCTTTCGGTCATCATCCTTTAACCATCTTCCTTGAGAGTCTATAACTCTTTTATCATTTCTCATGACGACAATAACCACAAAAATATACATATAATACTGTCTCCATACTTAGATCCCTTCCGAATCATTGACTCTGATATCACTTGTTAGAGACTGGGAAAGTTTGCTCAAACTTCAGAAATAGCATACTTAGATCAAATGAGTGAATATATTCATGGAGTTGGACACTACTTTTAATCAAAAACCTTAAGGCATTGGGTCATAGGTTTATTTCATTTATATATTATTTATTAGTTTTGTAACTTTCTAACGTGAAATTCTTTCACTTTATATACTCACACTTGATATCTTAACACATAACTTGCCTCGTGGTGTTACACATTCACCTGATCATAACATATATGTTTCTGCAACTGTGGTGGTTCTGTAAGAGCAATCATCAAGATCAAAATCAGCTTCAGCTCAGCAAAGTTCTTCCAGAAATGTAACAGAATAGGTACTTTCAGCAGCTCCTTTTAGTGTACCTGTTCAAAATACTCAGAATACTCATGCTGTGTAGACCAGAGTAAATAAATATTTCATTCAAGGAGTTGATTGCTAGAGCAAATTTCAGCTCTTTCGAAAACTTGCCTTCACTCCTTTCATGAAGTCTGGTTATAATTTTCTGATCAGAAAACAGAAAGCATGTGATCACACACAAACAAGGGTTGAGAAATGAAGAGTGGAAAACTACAATGAGGACAACATAGGGGATAAGAGGACAGAAGATTGATGAATATCATGTTTTCTGTTTCCAAATGACTCAATGAAAAGCTGAATTTCTGCTTCTTTTTTTTCAACTTTATAAATATTACATAATAGGGTGGGCAAACGATTTCTCTATTAAAGAATTTAGACCACTAACCCACAAAGTCTATAACCAGAAATTTGGTGCTCCATCAATCATCATAGCCGTGGAGGACAAGCATTGTTCATTCCACTCCTAACACAGATCAGAAAAAGAACAAAAAAAGAAAAGTATCAGGGGGTTAAAAGTCATTTTCCGAGAAACAAACAGGTTAAATGACTCAAATGCCTCATTATCGCGCCGACTAAACCAAATGAACAAAGGGGACAAGGCGTGGCAATGATCATAATTGAGTAGCAAGAGAGCAAAAAACGCAAATATGGTCTCCATTGTTGGATCGGATTCCTCTAATTTTGTTAGAAATAATAACCTTACGCTTTTGAGGTTTGACTGCTGATCCCAAAACTTCACCATAACCGTATCATATTATTATTATTATTATTATGAAGTTTATAGCATGAAAGAATACCCGATTGGTCGTGCTTGTGGATAATCACATTCATCAAAATGCCGACTTTTCTGTGATGCTTTGAAAGCAAAGACAACCCCCACCACAGTAACGTTATAAAGCCCCTCTCATTTAACCCATTGTAGTGGTTATAACCGAAGCCATAATCCCTCAACATCCAACAAAGCCTAAGATAGCCATCTTCTTTAGAAAAATGCATTATGCCGATTACCAATGATAGTGTCCGGACGATGCATCATCTTGCAATTCAGTTTAGCATAGCTAACGGTATGGATTTCTTTTTGTCAATTTAAAGAAGTAATTTGATTTATAAAAGTTCTGGGAACATTCTATACATGAGATAGTACCATTAACATCAAGAGGTACAGATAATGTATCACATAATACCAGCAACACCAAAGAAGATGCAAGGAGCTAACTTTAAAAAACTATCTTTTACATTCTGTTTATATGAAAAAAGTACGAGCTAAAATCGATTATCACTCTTCTGGGTACTTCAACTATCGGCCACAGAAGTTCCCCATCCGATGGAGAAACCAAAGGAAATGCATGTTAGCTCCTCCTTGTTTGCATCATACATTTTCATCTTCAGAGTATATGACCCCTGCAGAAACCAAATACTGTCAAATGCACAGTTCCACTCAGAGAAATTCAAGATTTATTTTCTTTTCTTTGGTTGCACAATATAAACATCACTGCATTGCATTGCAAATGGAATCATCTTAGAAAGCTACTTACTAAGTTGAAAACTGCACCTAATAATCCTATACAAGCCATTAACTTTTTTAATCTCTCAGGATTAATTAAATTAAATTCAGTTCAGAAACAAATATATTAGGTATACATTACAGTCCGGATTATTTTCCTTTGTTGATGTGATGCCATAAACAAGTAATACTATAAACTAATAACAGTAAGACTAAAGTAGGACCATCCACAGCGCTTCATAGTATCTGAATCAAGGATAACCCACCTTTTCCAAGCTAAAACTGTTAAAATTACACAACAAGGTCTTAGCTTAAGATAAAATAATCGGTTATGCTTGTAAACATCAAATAAGAAAAGGTAACTCCCCAAGGTCTAATCTATGCAACCATGCCGCACTGCCTCTTTTGTTTTCAATGAATCTAAGTAATTGGATTCTTTTTCCTCTTTGGGGTGTGGTGTGGTCCTTTTTTCAATTTTAAAATTATTCCTTGTGTTTAAAAGAAGGTTGATCAAATAAACTATGACTTACAGGTGGAGTGAATCCAGGCAGAGTTTGAGAGTGAGAAACCACAAAATCACCAGTTGACACGGGACAGGATGTCTCAGCACAAAGATCATGTGTCTCACTGTGAACATGGAAGCCAAAGTAGGAAACATCAATTGACAGTTTTCCTCCAGAGATTGCTTTACCTGTATAAAAAAATAAGGAAACCTTACTAGCGTCAAAAGTTAAAAAAGCAGATATATGAAGAGAAGAATAAACACTTTTAAGTTTTGTTCACTTAGTTTACTTTTTAGCGAAGCAATTCAGTATCAAATGCATCAACTAACCCTCATAAAAAATAAGAAGATACAATTACTTTCCCCGACACAACCCTACAGGTGCTAATGACTTTGGAGGCACTATTTTAGATTTTAAAAAATTTAAGTCACATATCCCGCACATTAAGGCTATCAACTCTACAAGCAATTATCGTTGTTTAAACATCGAATAAGCTTGAACAATCGTTTCCTCAGCAACCAACAGTACAAGATACGTGGCAAACAATCATAGCATAAGCATGTACAAAGAAATTGAATATCAAGTGGCTACATGTCAGATTAACTATTTAATCAGTTAATCAAATAATAATAAAAAGGGAGGAGCATGAAAATTCGATAACACCTGAGGTAGCATAGATGCTGAAGGTAGCCGGCTGACCACTTTTCACTGGATTAGGAGATATCTCAACTTCTTCCACCTTAACATCATAATTAGCCTTCTTATCTGCAATGACAAAAAGAAATATAGAAAATCAATTAATTGATCAGTTCTATATTATTTCACTAGAAAGAAAATAATACCTACAATCAAAAACATTAAAATTTAAAAAATCGAATTTTATTTTCCACCAAATATATAAAAAATAGGTTATAAAACTTTTCATCCAATCAAAACCAATATAAATTATAAAACAAATAATCGGGAACGTCACCAAATTATTGAAATCAAATAAAAACTGAAATGGTTTAATTTCCGATGATCGCATAACCAAATTTCATAATTCGAGATAAAAAAAACATCATATGATATGAAAATCAAAGCGATTAAAGAAAGCTCTAAGAGACATACTGCAGTAGTCAACATCGACGGCTTGGGCCAAAGGTAGCATCAAACAAAGCGATAATGCAATCGCTAACTTGTACTCGATCATCGTCACTATTGATTCCAAAAACTAACTAAACTTTCAGATTTTAGGGTTTGGAATTTGGGAGATTTTTTGCTCGGTAGAGCCGAAATGAGAGATGCCTGCAGTAATATGCTCCGCAAGATATAAAAAGAAGGTAACGAAGAAACCAGGATTCCGATTTTTATTCTGTGCGAGTAAAGTAGGAACTGTATCTAATCTACACCGTTGGTGTAAATAGACGGTAAAGATCTGTTATATTGGTGAATAACATATGAGTGCCTGTATTTATACGTTACACAAATATTAACATAGTTTATTTAGTTCTATAGTGATGAATTTTCCCACAATCACCCTTTTGTGCCCATTTGTTTTTTCCTCAAAACTTTAAATAAAAAATATCTTTTTAACTTAATATAGAGGATTTAAATAACTGTCTTAATAAAATGAAATAAATACTTTTATTTAATATTAAAATCTTAAATTTAATTGAATTTATATGGCTATAATTTTAAAATTATTCTAATAAATTATATTAATTTTTAGTATATAAAATAAATATAATTATTATAATGGTAAAGACATATAAAATACTAATTTTTAAACATATACATTTAAATCTCTTAAATCTAATTTTTAAATTATTTATTTTGATATATTTAAACTTATTTAAATTTGAGATAAATTCAAATTTTAAGGTAAAAAATATTTCATTGTTAAGTTTTTTTAAAAAATAAATTAATAATTAAAGGCAATTCAGTAATTTAAGTTGACATTAGGAACCTTATGATATAAATAGATAAACTATATTCTTAGTTGTAAAAGTTTAAGACTTTATGGAGCCAGGTGTTATTATCTCACCTCTGTTTTTTATAACTTAGCGTGTGATTGGGTGCAGACAATACTGTCTCTGATTGGTGGTTGACCTTGATCGTTAGGTGAAACGTTATCACTTTCCCACCTGTCTTTTGGACTTTTCCAGCATATTTATGGTTTGATTACAGTTCTCATTCATTTTCATTCTTTTCTCTAAACATTAAACATAATTGAATAGAAATTACATATATTTTCTCGCAAGCAAATGGAAGCAACAAGCAAAAATATGAATAAGAGTATTGATGTCGAAAGCCTTAGCCACAATATTCGAGCTTATGTAGCTGTTAGCAATGGTTTAATAGATAGATTTTGTTACGAAGACGTTGTTCTTGATTCTGAGATCGGGACCAGACAAATTTAAGACAAATGAAGAAAATGGATAACTACATTCTTATTTGTAAATATAATTTTATAGACCCTGGTGTTAATGTCACACTGCATAATCACTTATGAGTGTGTGATCGTGTGTAGACGATATTATTATTGTCCTTTATGATTGGTATATAGCGGGGACTGTTAGGTGAAACACTATAGTTTTCATCCCTGTCTTTTGGACTTTGCCGGTCCTAATTTTGGTTTCTACACATTATTTTACACATTATTTGAACCATTCTCATTTTGTTTCTGTCTATACATATTATTGAATAGACATTACTTATATTGCCAGTGATACTTTATGAGGGATCATTGACTCAGATTTGGGCCAAGGAAAGGCCATACGTAAATTCATGGGCCAGGAAGTTAAACTTTAATTCGTCCCCAGATGGTAAACCGAACAATGCTTGAACCGGAATGGAAGCATGTTAAATAAATAAATAAAATTTTATTAGATTATATAAATACAATATATTAGATTTATTTTTGTTAACTTATATATTGATATATGAATCGATTAGGTCAAAGAGAGTTGATTATGTTCGTGTATAATAATTAATATATTTGACAATTACATTAATAGCTTAGAATTTCCAATTAGAACATTCCGAATTATGGAAGAAAATCATATTTATGTTGTTTGACTTATTTATTGATGACATAAAAAATTGAAATGGAATGAATTTGAGCTGAATCGATAATTTCAATTTGGTTCAATTGGATCCTGTTTAATTTAAAAGTTTAATTTGCTCAGTTTAAATTTTAAAGTTTTAAAATTAATAGATCGGTTCAGTTTTCAATTTCGAGATATAACCGAACCGAACCCAAAGATATTCATTCCTAATAAAAATTGATTATGTCAAAGAAAATTAATTATGTACATTGATCATAATTAGCGAAAATTAATTATGTACATTGATCATAATTAGCAATTCCATTAACTGTTTGGAATTTCCAATTAGGTCATAGAGAATTACGAAATACAATTATTTATATGTTGGTTATTCTTCAATTTAATTCAACTTAATTTCTTGAGTGTTTGTTCATACCTAGCATAAAATTACATAAACCCTAATTTTATTATTAATAAAATTTTGTTTTTGAGAACCCTTTTTATGGTTTTCCCTACTAGCAAGCTTGCACTAATTCTCACTGTTGTAATTTCGCTGGCTTTCCCTACCTTGCCACCACCCCACACCAGCAAATTTGCTCTAATACTCATTATCGTAATTTCACTATTCAATTTTGTTCTCATAATAGTTAAGAGCTACCAAAAAAGAGATGTATTTGCGTGCCTTACTCATCAAACAAATGGAAGCAGGCAACAAGCAAAAAGAAAAAATATGAATAAGAGTATTTTTCCTGATTCTTAGTTGGGGACAAATTTAAGACAAATGAAGAACTTTGCAGGTGAACTTTTGAGTAAGTTTATTCTTTAAACCTCTAAATAATTACATATGTTAATTTCATGATAATCAAAAACAAAAATAACCTTTTTTTAATTCTAGAAAATTATTGAATTTTGCGTTTAGGTTTATTGGATTCTATGCTTCATGGCAAAGTAAGTAAAATAGAATCTGAAAAAATGGGTACTAAAGAAGAGGAATTCAATTTGGGCCAATTAATAGAGGACGTAGTTGACTTATATAATCGTGTTGGTATATATGAGAAAAAGAGTCGATGTGGTGTTTGATCCTGAGGACGACGGCTCATTTTTAATGAAGTTTTCTAATGTGAAAGGCGATCGTGGAAAACTCAGGCAAGTATTATGCATTTTACTGAGCAATGCTGTGCAATTTACTTGTGAAAGTCATTTATCATTTCGAGATCTGGTTCAGGGAAATTGGAATGGTTATGGTTGGATGCAATCTCTATCGTACTTGGAATCATGACTGCCGCCCAGAAAAATGAAAATTGTATGGAATTTGTTTTCGAAGTAGATGATACAGGAAAAGGAATTTCGAAAGACAAGCGAAAGTCTGTGTTTGAGAATTATGTACACTTCAAACAAGGACTTGGAATAGTTCAGTCTATGGTTTGTGAGATGATTCTGTACAATTTTTTCTTCTTTCTTCTTTTATTTATTTATTTTTGTTTGTTTATAGAAATATTGTAACAGGTCCGACTTCTCTGTGGAGACAGAGATTGTGGATGAAGAGACTGACGAGAATGGACCTTGCTTGTTCAATGTTTTGCAAACAATATGTTAGACTTCATTAGATGATAATACAAACGAAAGAGATAAGGATTCCAAATCTGATGATGCTCTCATTGAGGGATCCCAAGTTGTTCTCCCGATGGCAAATGAAGGGTGGCAAAGAGCTGCACAGAAATTCATGGAAAATCTAGGTATTGATTTATGGGTTGTAAATGAATGGGAAAAACTTTGAATATGAAATCCAAGTTCAATCATTCCTCTCATGATATCAGTTCAGATTTAATCCTTATTATTATCGATGTTACTGCTGGAGCATTTTCAGAACTTCAAAATACTGTGAGTGAATTTAGAAGAGATTGTCTGTATGTTTTTTGGGTTAGACGAATCATCTTCAGGTAGGATTAATTTGGAAGGCTTCGAAGACGAAGAAGGTCAGAAGAAGATGGATCCAAGTGATGTTGTTCTGTTAAAACCTTTTAATAGTTCCCGGTTGTTTGAGGTGATCAAATTTCTACCAGAATTACGCTACACACAAACAAGTCCTACAGATCCCAGTTCCTCGTATATATGCAAAGCATTTTCGTAGCAGAGTAAAATCATCAAAGCTGATTAAACAAATGTGATAAACACTTTGTAATTGGTTTTGCTAAACAAATTTGTCTGGTTTAGATGTATGAAACTATGGAAATTCTATGCTTTGTTTAGTCTCAAGTTGTGAGACTTGAAATTTTTTTCTTCCCAATTATCCAATCAATTTTTAACAAGCTGTGAGAGTTGACAAAAAGGGCATAATTAAGGACTTAATTAGTGGCCAGTAAAAAAAAAAGACTTAATTAGTACTGGCAATTTTTTTAGATGACAATAATAATGCTTTTGGTTTAATAAGCCTTGTCTATCTTGTTACTTATTTCTTTGCTATGAAAGCAACCATTCATATAATTCCAAGGATCATTATCAGCTGGTGGGCATTTGAACTTTGCATGATGTCAGCGAATTGCATTTTCAATCTTCATTTGACCCAATTTAAACGTGTGGCAAGATGTCAATAGAACTGCATTTGCATTCATTTTCAAAATCTTCTTCTTCTTTTTCCTTTCTTTGATTTATTCCTTTTTATGATTTATCGTGTTGCCATTGACAATTCAAAATGCATACTAATATTACAGGGATATGTGTGTAGAGATAGAGAGGCTATCGCACGTATAAAATCATACAGTAACACATAAATTTTCATCCAAACCTACCTCAAAACTTGAAGAATGCAGAAATGAAACCATCAATCTCTTCTGCTGGCCAGCGGAACCACCTCCGCCAGAGGCGTTGAAAGCGGTGTCGGGATCGGTGACGTTCGACAGACGGGACATGTGGGATGCAATCTCAACCACGGGTCAACGCACTTTACGTGAAACAAGTGATTACAATCAGGAAGAAGCCTAAGCATATCGGAACTCTTGTAATCCGCCAAACATATAGAACAACACACAGCGGTCGAATCATTCTTCTTCAGTTTTGCTTCTGAATACTGCAACTTCGGATAGCTTTTAATGGTGTCTTCATCCAATCCCACGTCAATAACAGAGCTTTCATGGCCGTTTTGAGCTTGCTGATTATTACCATGATTACTCCGCTGTTGCGACGGATCCGTCGGCTGTTGTCCCCGAGTGCAAAAATAAGAAGCTAAAGTGATTGTACTGATGAGCAGAAGAATCCCAACTGAAATTCCTATACCATAGCCAAACCCTCCGATGTTGCCGGAGCTAAGAAAGCCGCCACCGCCTCTGTCTGGGGCCGTCGTGTTGTCCATCTTCTGAAATGAGTAGTGAAGATAAAATTCATAGAATTCGAACAGATGAAAAAGAGAAAGAAATGGCTTGGTCAGGCATAGAAGTAGAGAAAAAAGTCAACTATGATCATGAATAGATAAAAAAGAGAGAGGAGTATTGGTGAAGTTTTAAATGAGGGAAGATGTATGTATCTGGGTTTAAGTAAAGAGATACGGCAATGAGACAGGAATACATGCATGTGAATACATCATGCTTTTCATACATTAGATTATTATGTATGGCTTTGCTAAACAGTATTTTAAAGATATTTGTTATCGTTATCATATTTAGTAAATTATAATTTTTAATATATAAAAAATAATTATCAATTATTATATTAAATACAAACAGATTATTATAAATAATAACATAAAATCGTTAATCAGTATTCTAATAACACTGTTTAACAAAACTCTGTTATGTATAGCCAGAGTTGGGGTTATTTGTCTACAATTCTATATATACAGAGAAAATTATATATTAGTCCTTCAATCTTTTAAAAATATCACTTTAACCAAGTAATTTCTTGTATTAATCAAGAAGAGTTCTTAATATACATTTTTATTAAGGGAAATTTTCTCATTTTTTCTTTTAAATTTTTTTCGTAATTTCATGTATATATGTCAATTACTCATTAATAGGAACATACACTATCTTTCATATTGTTATTTCACTATTTGTGCTATTTAATTTATGCATACTTGTTATTTAAAAAAAATGATAAATTTTTATATATTAATGGTATTTAAAGCGTCTTCTTATCGGGGACTATGTGCATATTTATGCACATATATTATTTAGGTAAAATTGTGATAACACTTAAGAGAGACATATGATAATTGTTTGAGATATACTAAATTAAATACATAGATGAGAAAGTTTTAGATGGAAGAACTCCAATAAGATCATAATAATATATCATATGATTGATCAATTTCAAACAAAATGTGTATATAGCATGATATTATCAGATAAGTATGTGAATGACGTGATATATATGTGCCTCGAACAATTTTCTCAATTAAATAAAATAGAAGTATGTTATGATTAATATAAGAATTATTTGACTAAAATGATATTTTTAAGAAAATAAGAACTAATATGAAATTTTCCCTTTATATGTAGGTCAACTATCCTTTAAATTTACCCCTAGTTTGATTTTATAAAGATGAGTAACGTCTTTCTTACTTTCAATTGTAAGGGAACATTAGCTTCTATATCTTCCATTATTTTATTTTTATTTAATTCTCTATTTTCGAGCATGCAGAGCATGTAGCATGCAATTGGAAAGTAAGTTGCTTCATCAAGCAATTTAATCGATTATAAATTGTTCGTTTAATATGTCAGCTTACGAATTTTAATGTAAATAGGAGTCTTATGTGGCAAATTATAGGTATGACGTGTTAAATTGTTATTGAAGATTCAAAATATTAAACTATTGATTTGATAAAAATTTTTAATACTAAACGTAAACGTTGAAGTATGTTTGATATTGGATTTCACTAAATTTTAAAAATAAAAATTTAAAAAAATTATTAATAAAGTTTGACTTAGAGAAATGATTTTTTTTCATTATTTATTTTTATAATTTTATATTATAATTATGATAATATCTCGGTTTTTGAGGATTCGAAGTGATACTAAGACAAAAATACTTAAATAAAGAGTGACTTTTGACAGACTTCATGATCGTTGAAAGAACAAGATCAAATTCTATATTAAAATATAAAAAAAAGTTAGTGGGTTATATATATAGAGTTAGAATTAATATATCAACGAAACATCCTAAAGTTTGGGTATAAATTACTAGGAATAAAATCTTAAGATTACACATCATATAGATGGAGTGGCCGAAGCCACTTTGGGAGCACCACTTAACAGGCCACTAGTAGACGGTCAAAGAGGATAATATTGGGTTAAGCTTGAGCTGCGTTGTGTACTCTAATACATAAACAAGACTTTTGGGATGAATTTACATCTATTATCAAGAACAAAAACGTGAGATTCCAAGAGTTGGGCTAAAATGAATAATATCGTTAACAATATTGGAATAGGTGTTATAGTATGATATCAGAATCAATTCTTCTTTAATACGATAATAGGTTCGAAAACGAGTTTAGTGAAAGTTGGTGGTCATCAAACATCCCAGTTTTTGAGGATGGAGAGTAGTACCGGAACAAAAATGTCTAAGTAAGGAGTGACTCCTTGCAGGTTTTAAAATAGCTGAGGTGATAAGATTGAATTTAATATTGAAATAAAAAAAATTACTGAACTATATATGTGGAGTTAAAACTAATATCTTAACAAGGTTTTCTAAATTTTGAGTATAAATCACTAGAAACAAAACTTTGAGATGTACTATATGGGTGGACTGGCCAAAATAACTTTGGAGGTGGTATTTAACAAACTATTGATAGACAGTAAAAAAGGATAATACCGGATTAGGTTTCAGTTGTGTTGTATTCTTTGAAACCTAAATTAGATCTTTAAAATAGATTTAGATTTAAGAATTGAACCAAAATAAATAATATCATTGATAATATTTAGGGGTGGGCATATGTGGTTTCAATCAGTTTGAAATAAAATTTCAAATCGAACCGTATATTACGGTTTGAAAATAAATAAATCTAATTCAATCCATTAACATATTATAAACCAATTCAAATTAAACCGCAAAGTGCAGTTTAAAGCGGTTTGAACTATATTGTAAAATTAAAGATATAATAATTGATTATTATTAATTTTATAATTTCTCATTAATATTTAAGAGTAAGTTTTATGAAAAAAAAATTTTTAACCCATTTGTAAATAATTTTTTTTATTAATTATTTTTATATAGAAGATATGAAGACAAATTATATATAATTTATGATGGTAAATAAATAATAATAAAAATTTTATAAGATAATATTAAGCGATTTTACTTACGATTTCGCGATTTGCAATTGATTCAATTCATAATTCAAACCACAAACAACGATTTAAAAAACATCAATCCTTAAAGTCAATATATAAAATTTTCAAACTGATCCAAATAACAAATTTTTACGTTTAAATTAGTTTGAATTGAATCAATTTAAAAATGTTTATCCCTAAATAATATTAAATTAAAAATTATAATTACTATAATTTTTGAAACACCATCTTTATACCAAAGTTACCATAATACTCTTTACACTAATAATCCAACGATATGCACACAGGACCCCCCTCGCCATACAACTAAGAACTAAGAAGCAAGACAGAAAGAAGACAATAATACAATAAAGAGTTTGGTGGTAGACCGTTGGGATTTGCCACCAACCATAAATGAATTTATATAACTATAAAAAACTATACATGAAATCATTGCTAATTTTTCAATTATTTTATGAGCCAGCTAGCTACTAACTGTGAACAACTATACGGTATATGATGTGGAAGTTATTAATATGTTTTATATGCAGCATAGAATAATATAGTATATCCCATCCGAGTTATGTCATTTTTTGAATTTGGTTGGTCTTTTCTTGTACTTAGCAATAATAAATTAAATATAGTTTAACGGGTTAGTAGTTAATTTATGTTTACGAAAATGGTTGTGACGATATTCATGCTTTTACTTCATTATCATATGATCGTTTAATTGCATAAAATTGATGTGATAGTTGCACAAAAAAATAATTTTGAACGACCCTCAATCTACCAATATTTATAGGTGGGATTGTATTAGGGATGGGATAATTATGGAAGTTATTATTGATTTTTAATAAATTTATATTTATAATGCTATTAATAAATGTAGCTAGTCGCAGTTCGAGTAGTGGGACTTGAAACAAACTTGGCCACTACTCAAGTATCGCACCCAATATTGTTATTAATAAATAAAATATTTTATAAGGATTCGTTCTCAAATGTTTTACTTATTTTAATAATCATCCGAAAACAAATTCAGAAATTATTTTTTATAATTTTTAAAGCACTTCTGAACTACTGGGCTGCGCAGTTGCAAACTCAACGAGTTTTACATAAACGTTTGAGCCGGTCCAATTCGGCCCATCTCTTGCTGTCTTCCACTGACTCACAACGGAGAAAAGCCCGCAAGTCTCAACGGTACACCAATTAAATTTTTTTTTAAAAATTGCCGCAATGGCGACGATCCTCTTCCTTCTTTTGACAACATTGTCGTTTCTACTCGTATCATCCGACAACACCAATCACGTGTACTCGCCGTGCTCCGACACGAAGGTCCAAAAATCCGACAGTTTCACCTTCGCCATCGCATTCGCGTCGAGGAATAGTTTCTTCCTCAACGGCGGCCAGCAGTTGTCTCCCTGCGACCGTATACTTTCTCTTTCTTCGGCCAACTCTCAGATAGCCGTTTTTAGACCGAAAGTTGACGAGATCTCTCTCCTCACCATCAACACCTCTTCTTTCTCTCCGGTTATTTTTTTGCATCTATTTGATGTTTTACTGCTAATTAGTTGTGAGTAGTAGGTAATGCTTCTACCTAAATTAGCAGTAAGAACAACGAAGTGAACGTCTGTGGTTTTGAAATTCGTTGACTAATAGTATGTTTCATTTATTCTGAGGTGTTTATTATTTGCATTTCTTGTTGCTTTAATTAATTTGGAAGGAATGAGTTTGTAGGATTGAAATTAATCTAGTTTTTACTTCACGAAGATAACAATGATTTAGTCTAGGTTGTAGTCTTTTCTTGTGAAAATCTCTATTTAGAAATCTTTAATGAAAGATGATTCCTGTGTTATGGGTAATTCTGAGGCTTGGATGTGTCAGTGGGAAACCATTGTGGTGGTGGTTAGACAGTTGCCTGACGAAGAATTGTATAGGGTGTTGTGAGCAGAAATGTGGGCGCAGGGAGCTAGATATAATGGTTCAATGCTATTCTGTTCATCTAGCGCGTATGATTCTTGCTGTATATAAGGTTTTCCATGTGCCATATTTGCGAACTGTTTGTGCTTGTAATCAAACATACACAATACAATATTTTCGTCAAGAAGACGAATTCATTATTTCATATAATAGAGATCTATATTTATATACAAAAGTTAGATTTATAATAGGAAACTATATAACTCCTAATTAATATATATATTTACATTCCAATTTAACTACTTCCATAACACTCCCCCTCAAGTTGGAGTATAGATATTAATCATGCCCAACTTGTTACAAATATAATTAATTCGAGTTCCATCAAGTGCCTTTGTAAAAATGTCTC